>MU273605.1:0-72855 GCA_022160365.1 Vararia minispora EC-137
ATACATCCCGTCTTCCACGCTTCAATCCTCACGCCCGCCATCGACACCGACGCACACGGACCGAATTATCTCAAACCGCCCCCCGAACTGATCGACAATGAGGAGGAGTGGGAAGTCGAAATCGTCGATGGAGGACCAGTCGGACGAGGATTCAACTACCTCGTCCACTACATCGGCTATTCGGACACGGAGAATCGTTGGACGCCTATGAGCCAGCTCCGGAACGCGAAGGAAGCAATCGCTGAGTACCATGAACGTCACCCTGCTGCTCCTAAACCACCCAACTTAGCACAGTTCTTGACAGGAAAGGGCAAGGCAACACCCAAACGTGCTCCCGGCGTAAGCACGTCCTAAGAGGGGGGTAATGTTATGGTTTGACGCCTCACCGACCTACCGGCGCCACACCCTAACCACGGCACACACCCCAACATCGGCCTAAACGCATCGGACGCCTCGCTAGAACGCGTAGTTCAACGAACATGCGCCACCTCGACAAGCGCGCGCTTCACCACAAGCACGCGCCTTCCAATAGAAGCGCCTTGTCAGCACATATCTATAAGCGGCCCGGACCCTAGTCAGCAGTGATAACCAATCGGCATCAGTCACAGCCTCGGCATTACTCATCACCTCGGCGATGACTCATGCTTAGTCGTCTCCCTATTGTTCTTCCGCTTACATAACTGTCTCGCGCACGGACCATGTCTCAGTATATAAGAACTCGCTGTTCCCCTGTAATTTCCCAGCTCGTCCACTTGTATACCCAAGTGACTCGCAACCCATCGCCCTTCTCTCTTGCCTCTCGTGCCTATCTCAACCTCTCTTCATCCCCACTAAGTCCGTGCAGCCCGGGGGCCACCGCTCGCTAAGTCCTGACAGCATGGGACGCCCGTTGCGGCCTTTGATTGCCGCTGTGGAGGTGAGAGGGCGGGGTTTGCACCATCGCATCAGGTCCCACACGCGGCCGCTGCAGCACATGTGGTCGATTTGTGAGTCGTAGAAGTCACGCTTGGCGACCTTGACTGCCTTGAAGAAAGCCTTGCGGTCAGCCCGGCTGCGGGTGTGTTGGAAGGCGTCGCGGGTTTGCTTGCACTCGATGGTCCACCACGATTTGGCGAATCGGGACCACGATGGGTTCTTGCTTAGGCGCTGGAAGGCGTCGTCGACCGTTGCGAACAGGCTGTCGCAAGCAGCCTGAACAGCCCCTGTGGTAGGGAGCGGTGTGTCAGCGATGGCCACAAGGGCGTCACGTACCTGGGCTGTAAAGACCTTCTCCTCGTCGAAGTCGGGCTTGATTGATCGGATAGCGAAGAAGTCAGGGCAGAGCAGGAAGGCCACCATGAGGCGGGCATGATCAGAGCCGAACGACCCTTCGTCATCAATTGTCATGTAAGTATGGGGGGTGTCACGGAGTTCCGGGGCCAGCCACATAAGGTCAATGACCATTGGCCAGAGGCGGCGGTTGTGCGGGAAGTGAGTGGGAACGTCCGGCTCGTTGAGGAGGTCGACACCGAGGGCGCTGAGGGCGTCGGTTAGGGCTGCACCCCTGGTTGAGTTTGGTTGGTTAGTCTGCCATAAGGAGTGATGGACGTTGAAATCCCCCGCGACGAGGGTACAACGTGGGATGCACAGCCCATCTATGATGCGAGTGGCTGCGTTGTGGGACGTCGGGTGGTTGTAAACATTCATGAAGTGATGGTCTTCCCCCTGGAAAGAGAGGGCGACGACCAGGATGTGAGGGTGGTCCACGAGGTCGTGGTGGACACGGGGATTGGCGCCTGCCCACCGTTTATGGAGGTAGCAGACAACACGGGCCTTGTGCAGGTCATTGACTTGGAGGAGGATCCACTCGTTGGTGGTCTGGGTGCTGAAATATTCGTCGCCTAGGGGGTTTGAGGCGGATGGGGTCCGCTTGAGGACGGAGTACCTGGGTTCCTGAATAAACAGAAGGTCAGTGTCATTGGCACAGCACTCAAGGGCGATGGAAGTATGAGCCGGAGTACGGTTAGCATTGAAACATGAAACACGAAATAATTTAGGGCCTCGGTTGCGGTTTCGCACCATTAGGAAGCAAGGGCCGACAGGTGGTTGGAGGGGTCTGCGCCCGGGGTTTGGGAGGCTGTATCGCGCGCCGGAAGCCGAATAGTGGCCTTCTTCGCTGGCGGGGCGGCGTTGGAGCGCACGTTCGGGGTGGCGAGCCGGTCGGGGCGGTGTCCCTGGATCCAAGTTGGGTCCCTCCGGTTCTTGTAGAATTCGCAGAGAATAGAGTTGGCGGGATGGTCACCCTGCTTGCAGTTGTGACAGAAGAGCAGGGCGTGCAGGGCCTGGGCCTTATGCTGCCGGACTTTGTGTTGGCCACCGCATAAGGGGCAGAGAGGCATTGGGGCTTTGCATGTGCGCATCGAGTGTCCCCATGAGTGGCAGACCTGGCAGTAATCGACAGCCGGGCGCATTTCCCGGGCTTGTGTTGGTTTGGCGACCATGCCGTTAAGGTACAGGACGTGGTGCATCACGGACCGCATGGCTGAGCTGCGAGCGTCATCATAGAATTCAATGAAAACTTGGGCGAAAAAGCCACCCTCAGGGCGGTAGATATGTGGCATGCCGTGGACAGCGATATCCTTGAACGCGTCAGTAAAAACACGGTAAACTTCCGTGGGAGAGAGTGGGGCGCCGGAGCTCGTCTGCGCCGGGACTCGCATGTAGCGGACTGTGTTCCGGAAATGGAAACGCTCGACGGTCAGGTTCGTGCCAGCGAAGGCCGCGATGCTGCTGACAAATTCCTTGCAGAGGACGTCGGTGTGCTCCAACGGACGGGCGGGGAAGGTGAAGCGGACGGTGGCGCCCAGGGCGGAGATGCTGACCGGCTTATCGAGATCCTGGGGTGTGATGCGGGCGGACTGGATGGCGTCTTCCCGGGCCCGAAGAAAGGCAAGGTAGAGCTCTCCGTCCATGGGGACGTTGGCTGGGTCAGGGGGGGGTCCGCGCGGACCGTGATTACCTTGTTGGAGCCCTTCGGGGCGTGGCGGACTGTCGGCTTCAGGGCGGGCTGGGCTTGTCTCGCGATGATGTTGGCGAGGCCCGCAACCGCCGCAGCGGGTTGGTTGGGCATGGCGGCGGAGAAGGTGGCAAACGCCTCCGCGTGCACGTGCGGCTGAGTGCGCTGGGCGCGCGTGGGGGTGGCGGGCCTGTAGGCGAGACCCAAAGCGGCTACGCGCGCGAAGGAGCGCCGAGGCGGGGTGGAGTCCTTGCCAGCGACTGCGGCCACGAGGGCCGAGAGGGAGTGGTCAGCCTTACCTGCTCTGCCCCTGGCGGGGCCGCGTTGGGGACCGCGAGATTGCAACCGAGGAAGGGTGTGGGGGTGAGGAGCTGCGGCCTGGGGAGGCTGGTGCGCGCGTGGAAGGTTGGGGGGAGCGATCGTGAGCTCCTGGCCTTTTGCGAAGAGGATGTTCCAGATCTGGGAGAGACCGAGGAGGCCGTCAAACATGGGATGCACGACGAGGTCGTACATGGCAGGGTCTTCCGCGAGACCAGCCTGGATGGCTGTGTGCGAGCCTGTGAGCCACGTGTTGATGGCCAGGAAAGAGTCTTTGACCGCGGCGGCCGAGTCCGCCAGACGGTCGACACACAGGTATGATGCGTGTGGGTCGAGGCCTGCAGAGTGCTCAGGCTCAAAGGCAGCGTCGAGGGCAGCGGCAGGGTCAGGGTCGTCATCTTCCATGTCAGATGGAGTGGCGGCGCGATTGTCGCCAGAGTCAGGGTGGGCCAGGTGAGCCGGGAAAGGCGCGTGTTGCTCTCCCGGAGGGGGAGAGAATATACTCGGGTACGGGCCAGGGTGTGTAGGAGGATACACCACTGGCTGCTGAGGTTGTGAGTCGGGGACGAGAACAATACCTGGGCTAGGAGCCGGAGGCCCAGGCACGGACATATTATGATATGGGAACGGAGCAGAGATTACCGAGAAACTTAAGTATGGAGTCTAATTATGATTTTTGGTGCCAGTAGGAGGGGAGGAGGAAGGGGAGGAGGGGAGGAGTAGCTCGTTCGGGGCGTGGGAAAATTCTAGGAGAAAGAGGAAGGAGGCAAGAAGCGTCGCCGTGAAGGCGCTCACGGCGGCCACCGGCTGTGCCAACACCTGCTCCAAGTACCCACTTCCCTTGTGACCATCGATCGCTCTCATGAACCCAGAGACAGAGTGCTAGCAACAGCCCCTCTCTTCTTTCCCTCACCCACCATGTCGAATGCACCACCTCCTAAGACCAACGTACCAGTGCAGGTCTCCGTCCAGGAGCACTGATCGGCCGCCCTCAAAGTATACAAACAGGCCACTGGTCGCAAATTCCCGCAAGGCCCGCTTGCGTGTACAGATCTCGACGGAATATGGATGCCCTGGACGAGTGGCCTGATAAAATCGACGAAAATTTTCGTCATCGTGCTCTCCTCCCACTCCTCTCCGGACTTCGTCTACTTGGCTCAAGTGGGGCTCGCTTACTCATTATCAGCCGCCAACCAGGCCATCAAGTGATTTATCGAGTCGGAGCTTTCTGGAGATACGATCACGGACTACCGCGATTGGTCTCCTGCTCTCAAGAACGAAATCGCTCGAGTACTGATTTCTCAAACGAACGGAATGTGAACGATATTTATCACTCTGCGCTGACAGCTTATCCCTGATGCGTCGTTATAAGTTTGCTATGTCGCTCGTGTCCCGGTGACGATCCAAAACGTTCCTGGCACTCGCCAAGAGTTATGATCGCATCCTCGCCTCTATTCCGTCCCATCATGCTCAGCACGCGCGTTGCATCTTCAAGTGCATCGTATTTTCGCAGCGTCATCTGTACACTCGTGAGCTTGCAGGGATTCTTGCAATGTATCAACAGATGTTGTGCTGCACCCGGACCTACAGCATTTCCTGCTTGACATTCCTTCCAGCCTTATCCAGGTCGTTGATGCGTGGGGTGGACGTGTTCCAGTTCATGCATTCAGTTCAAGAATGCTTATGTTCAGATCATCCTACTGAAGATCTCCAGCTCTATTGTGTGCAGGGAACGCATGCCCACATCACGCTGGCAGAATTATATCTTTGCGCCCTCCTGTCCTCTCGGCCACGAGAACTGCCATCTGGATCATATGCCATCCAGCACTGGGACACGCATACAGCAGCAGGAGGCGTGGAGAATCTCGTCGAGAGGGTGTTGTACCGCTTCCTTCATTCGGGGTCTTCTGCCTTCTATGAGTGGCTGGGTTCTTGGCAAGAGATGTACGGTGGACAGTGCCATGCAGTGGTCTCCCTCCGCAACATTTCCACTGTCATGGGACTTGTTCCATGCACCCTATCCCTCTTAAACACAGCCCCCCTGTATGAACGCTCACTCGCTGTGGAATCTTGCGGGAATCCCGACACTGGTGGCATCCTTCAGCACGACATGTACATCGATCTTACAGACAGAGAGGGGCCTACCGCTCTGCACCTTGCGGCTTCGAACGGCCATCTTGGAACTGTCCTCCTCGTCGAGCACGGTGCAAATGTTAATGTACGGAGCGAGCGCGGCTGGACTCTGCTACACATTATGGTATTTAAGGGGTATCTTGACGTCGCTGGCGTCGTCTTGAAGCATATCACAAGTGGGAATAGCCAGGATGCACAAAATCTAACTGCAATACACCTCGCGGCTCGGGAGCGGAATGTAGACGTCGTCCGTCTCCTCCTTGAGTACAATGCAGATGTTAACGTCCTGCATACGGGGGACGGGACCGCACTGCACTCCGCGTTATGGAACCGTCATCTCGGCCTTTCGCGTGTTCTTCTTGCACATGGGGTCGATGTAAGCATCCAAGACAGCCAGGGCCACGCTGCTTTGCACTGTGCTTGCTTCATAGGCGACGTTGGCCTTGTTCACATCCTGTTGCAGCAGCATAATTCCGATCCTGACATGGAAGACGAGACCATCCTGCACTATGCGGCTCGCGGCGGCTACGCTGATGTTACTCGGATTCTCCTTGAGAACGGTGCGAGAGTGCAGTCTCGCAACAAGATCTGTTTAACTCCATTGTACCACGCGGCAATTCATGGGCATATCAATGCCAGCCGCACCCTTTTCGATTACTATGCTGATGCCAAAATATGCAGGACGCACAAGGTCAAAATGCCCTGCATCTTGCGGCTCGTGCGGGACACGCAGACGTCTCCCTTTTCCTCCTTCAACACCGCTCGCCGAGCGTTGAAGCCCGGGACAGGAACGGTTGCTCTGCATTGCACCTCGCAGCTTCGGGAGGAAAGGCTGACGTTGCTCTCATCCTCCACAAGCACAGCGTAGACGTCGGGGCTCGCGCGCAAGATGATTGGACTGCGTTATATCCCGCGGCGATCTCATCGGCGTCCTGCTTGACCATAATGCTGACGTGCAAGCTCGGGTGGCTGGTGGCCGAACCAAGTTGTATTTCACAGCTCTTAGGGGGCATGTTCGAATTGCTCACATTCTTCTTGAGCACCTCGCCGATGTCAACGCCCAAAATAACAGAGTTGCACTTGGTAGCCCACTATACGCGTCCCGATATCATGCACTTAATACTCAAATACGGGGCGAATGTTCATGCGTGGGAGGGGGACAACGGATCAGCACTCGTTGCCTCGAAGGTTCACACTGAGGTCGCACGTCTGCTCCTCGAGCGCAGCACAGATGTCAGCCATCGTGATGACGACGGCTACGCTGCACTGCACTGTGTGGCCCAGGAAGGGTATGTCCATTTGGCCCGCGCCCTTCTCGAGCATCAACTGGACGTTATTAATACCTCAGATAAACGGGGTCAGACTGCGTTGCATGTCACAGCTGACTATGGTCGCGTCAAACTCGGTCGCGTTCTCTTCTACCATAACGCTGACGCAGATATACACGACGAGGACGGCGCGGCCGCACTGGACATCACGCAGCGTGAGGGATATACAGATATTGTCCACCTTCTCCTTGGTCACGAAGAAATTGCTGAGAAGAGCGAAGGCGTACCTTCCTGCAACCTAAGAGAACGTGTTGATACTGCATGGACATCCTTTACTGTACCGTATGGTGTCACGTTATGGGCTACCTGGTTGATCTGAAGTTCCGACTTCCGCAGAACATCTCATCTTGAGCGTCACGATCACAACGCAAAAATTCTGAGAGTTACTATCACCCTACTAGAATGACCGACGTCACAAAATAAAATGGTGGTGGGTCATAGAGTCAACCACGCCAACTAGTACTTAGTCCAACACTGCGTACCGCCTCAAATGTTCGGGAATTGCATCTTCAAGTCCCTTCGACCTCAACCACTCCTTTGAGAAAATCCGGCTCTGATACCGGTATGCGCCGTCGCATAAAATCGTTACAATAGTACTGCCCGGCCCGAGCTTTTGCGCCTGCTCGACGGCTGCGACGACATTGAGCGCAGAGGAAGCACCGAGATAGAGGCCCTCGGTATCCAGCAGGTTGTATAGCATCGAGATAGACTTTTCGTCAGCGATGTGCAAAGAGCCATCGATCGACTTAATGAAAGTGCCGAGGTTGCTCGTGATGCGGCCCTGGCCGATACCTGGTAGTGTCAGCTACTCAGCGGCCGTGCACGTTGGATAAAGGGCGGCAGCGCAACGCGCCTTCGGTGATGGAGCTCCCCGAGCGCTCTGTAAGCTTCCCGCCGCTCGAAATATACGAATGGAGCACACTCCCCGGGGGATCCGCTAACCAGACCTGCGTTTTTCCATCGCTCTTCTCCTTTAAGGCTCTCCCAACGCCAGCTAGCGTACCCCCTGTGCCCGTCGCGCAGACAAATCCATCAACCTTCCCGCCTGTCTGCTCCCAGATCTCCGGGCCGGTCGAGCGATAATGTGCCTCGGCGTTCGCAACGTTGTCAAACTGGTCTGTCCAGATTGCGTTTTCGGTCTGCTTGGCGAAGTCGCGCGCCTGGTGATTATAGTTGGCCGGATTCTCGTATGCGACAGCCGGGACGGGGTAAACTTCCGCGCCGAGCATGCGCAGGAGATCAATCTTCTCTTGGCTCTGAAAAGTAAACGTGCTTATCAGCGTAAGGGAATAAGGCGGTAGACGATGAACATGCCTGTGTGTTGGGCATGAAGATGACACATTTGTAGCCTTTTGCACGACAGACATGCGCGAGACCGATGCCAGTGTTACCCGCCGTGCCCTCGACAACAGTGCCACCGGGCCTTAATCTACATGTACGTTATGCAAGATGTTCAGAACCGAAGACGACGAACGTACAAACCCAACCTCTCCGCATTCTCAATGACTCCCATCGCTGCACGATCCTTTACGCTCCCTCCCGGGTTCTGGAACTCCGCCTTGCCATATATCTTCGCACCCGTCTCCTTCGACAATCGTTCAAGATAAATCTATGTGTGCACGTTCCCGCCTGAGGCTATATACATAAAGAAAAAGAACGCACAAGCGGAGTTTTGCCAACAGCACCCGGGAAGCCGTTGACGGGCACGGTCTGGAATGAGCGCGTGAAAGCAGGCCGCCCGAGAGCCGCTACAGAGCGGGCCATCGCGAGCATTGTCGGGGTTGTCGTGATCTAAGGGTTAAACGAAGGAAAAGGATGTGCTCGAAGTCTGCTCCATATATCTGTTGGCATACCGTGACGCAGCGCGCTGCAAGGCGCGAATATATCGTCATTCTGGGCCGTCGTACTTTACGTGATCCTCAGAATGCTATCTCCACTGAAACGGCGCACGCAGCTACCCTTTCTCAATAAACACATCTCGGAGAATCTAGATCTTGTACCGCGAAAGATAACAGAGAGCCCCCACCGGCGAGGACCGGTCGCGTTTCTTCCCAACGAAGAGCGCCGCTGCCCAGTGCCCGCGCTGCCACGTCATGCAAATACGCGCGCACATCCTCAACACGTGCCCACAATACCGCTGAGATCGCATGGAGACTAATGGAGTTGCTCAAGAACTCGAGCCACCCGGGCATGGAGCTCTTTGATTTCCTGAAAGCCAGCCCGTCCGCCTTCACCTTTGACGACGCTCCTCCCATGACCGAGTAGTTCAGCTGCTCCCCCCTCCTCTGGACTCTGCGTAGCTAGTCCTCATAACGGGCGCTTGCGCCTGCCTCGCCGCTGCTGCATCCTGTTGTTTTATTTTACTTTAGTGGCCCTGGCCTCGAGCTGTCACTTAATCCCTATGTAACTACGGTCCCCCGGCCCACCAATACAGTCGATTCATCGAAAGACAACAGAGAACTAGAGAAGGGAAGGCTCTGGTAAAAACGCGGTCATGTGAATCAGTTAATCCACGTGAGTTCGGCAACTGGGCACGCGTCAATCGTTTCCTTCGTTCGCCCATCACCACCTTGACACAACAGCTCACGCAAGTTTGTTTATAATCAATGTCAGCCTCCGTAAAACCCTGGATAGCCGCGCATCTCATCTCGATTGCCGAAAAACATGGTGCTATTCTCAATCAGGCTCGTCATGAGAAGAATAAGCTGGTACAGATTTTGAAGGTGGTTGCCAACTGTACAGAAAAAGCTACCATTTATAATCTAATAGTTTATTTTTTACCCGACGACAAATCAAACCTCCGGGGACTGCATCTGGGCGGAAATCTCAGACTCTGAGTACCGCATCCCCATCCGCTTCACATCCTTCGCCCTCCAGGAATTTGCGCGAAGCAGGTTGGATAGTGAATCACAACCTTTCGTGCCACTTATTTACCCTCTTTATTTCAGGGGAGAAGATAGTCAGGGGAGGAGCTTGCTCGACTTCCGCGGTGGCGTTGTGAAGATAGCAAACTTCACACCCGCCTTCAAGTATATCCCACGCGACCAGAAGCTAGGACTCACTGACAATGAATTTCTCATCATTGAAGCGGATAAGGTCTCATACTATGGCGCTGTAGGCCAACCAACATTCGGCAGTCCTCAAGCGCTCTACAAGCACCCTGTCCTCGCGGAATGGATCGTTGGCCTTCGGCAGGGAAACGGGTCTGCTAAGTTACCTCCGGCAGATTATCCTAATTCTGATCCTCTTTCGTAGAAATGTCCTCAAGAACCGTAAGAAACAGGAGCAACCTACTGCAATGATGATAGCAACTTCTTCGTCCAAACACTCCTCCGGGCCGACAGTTCGCGACCTTCTGAGATCCGCGGCAGCGCAGACACAAAAGTCTGTAACTGTGGGACCGGATAAAGCGACAGCACACACGTGGGACGAAGCTTTGAAGGTGCACATCATACTATATCTGCGCTATATGTAAAGGCCCATAAACATTGCAGGAGCAAGCGCGTTCGAGAAGTGCAAATTATCGTCCAAAACGGGGGTTGCATCCATGTGCGTACAGCGCCTACCGTACTTACTTACCCGGCTGAAATTATGAAGTGGTGAATGTACGGCCTTTTGTCTTTCACGACGCGAGGAAAGATAGTCGGAAGAGTAAGGCCTCGCGAACAACGTTGAGATCCTTTCACTTACCCACGGTATTGAGAAATGAATCCACTTCAGCTGTCCAGCTCTCCCCAATCGCCACCGCCACGGTCTCCGCCACAGCAGGAGCAGGACCCGAACGACAATGCAACATGTCGGGAGGATCAGGACATGGATGAGGTTCAAAATTCGCTCCTGGAGCGCCCAAAGACACCAGATCGCTGGTCCCCGACCCAACCTTCACATCCCAGGCTCAGATCTGAGACTCCTCCCTTGGCCGCGAACCACTCGACCGCTGCAAGCCACCCCAGCTCTACCTTTCCCACGGGTACACCGCCACAGATCGATACCCAACCACCCCCTCCCCCCTCGCAACCTCGCACACCTTTTCTATCGTCCTCCGCTGAGCTCGCCACTTCGTTGCTGTCTCGCGTGATCGCAGAGCAGACGCATCCACAGAAGGCGCGCTCGACGTCTGAAGGGCCGCCGTCCAGCATGGGTGTGGTGCTTGTGCCGAACTCAGATCCTTCGGGCACGTCCCAGAGTCAGGGCTGTATGAGGGAAGCGAGCACCATTGCCATAAGAGGGTCACAGCTTCCTGGCACGCTCGACCCCGACGACGCCCTGACAAAGCGTTTACTCGATAGCGCCCTGCAAGAGACCCCGTGTAAGGCTCTCGAGCAGCCCCAGCCTGTGCCTGACGATGGCAAAGGCAAAGACAAGGTTGTCGCTCAGCCGCAATCATCGCAGATCGTAGAAGAGACACCCGACGTCGGGTACATCAAAAGCTTCCTGGCCGGCTCTGCTCCTGTAATGGCTGCCGCTGAGTCTGCAGTCGCGAACCAGAAGAGGCGTCACTCAGTCGTTCCTGTATCGTCACCTTCTGAGGCACGTCCGAAGAAGCGAAGCAAGTTGCATGAAAGCGGCGTTGTTTCCGCGTCTTCTCATGCTCCTACAATGTCGTCTCAACTGTCACCAGCGGCGCGCCGCATAGTGAAGGTAGTAAATGTGGTGGATAAATTTGCGTCTACGAAGGATACAGCCGTCCTGATGGACAGAGCTTCGTACCCTATCTTGCAGGCTGACGAGTCACCGTTCTATTTCACACCTAACGAGAAGCTGGAGGAACTGCTAGAAGCCTGGGAGCAGTCCTTGACTCTAGGAGACTCAGAAGTGTGAGCTCATGTTTAAGTTATTTAATAGGCTTGGTACTGAAGTTGTCGCCACTACAGGCCGCTGAGAGATCCGCGATTGCTCTTCTTGGAGTTTTAGGGCCTATTCGGCTGCCAAAACATGGAACCAGGCTCTCTGCCGAGTATGAGAATCGACTCTCGCTAGGAGTCCTCGGAAACCAGATCCTGGTGGGTGTGAAAACCGGAACTGTCATAGTGGCGAGAACCAGGTTGTAACCCGAGTGGGTCCTAGCAGCCGAACAGGTCCTTAAGAAATGTTTCTTCTCATTCACGACTAGTGCTTCTGAGTGCTTAGTCTACCGATGCTATGGGATACGTAATGTTATATCTTCTCCGTGTCATACGAGTTTCCGACCTTTCTATTCGTTGTCTGATCGGTTTATGGGGCGTTTATCGGTCACGTGGTCAAACGCGGTCAGTTCGAGCGTGGCGCGTTTCAGCGCTCAGTGCTCAACTATCAGTCTACTATCGTTGCCTCCGCGCCACCTTCATTATGTCCCGCAGACTGACCGGTTATGTTTACTCTAATTCCCTGTCCCAGCACGACGGCTATGAAGACGAAGATGACGATTCTTCGGAACTCCACTACGATTCTTTCGGTTCAGGCTCCCAGCAGCGCCCAGCACCCCAGAGTATACTCTCTCGTCCATCAGAGATGTCGGATTTCCACAGGATCAGTCTTGCGGTGGAGAGAATGCAGCATGGCTCAGCTGGAGGGAGCATTGGGAGCAGCAGCGGATCAAGCCGTGTCTTGCCAATGCCGCCAGAGGTGCGTGCGTCTGTCTGCCCTTGCTCCTGGATGTTCAGCTCCTTGCTCAGATACCTACTATCGCCATCTCGGAGCATGTTCAAACATCTTTTGCCTTACCGACAATCGATTCAGGCGAGCCGCTCGAGTTCGATGATTTCTATACTTCCCCTGCGGCGTACGACCGGTTTGCAGACAACGCGGGCTCCGCACAGTCGAGGAGAGTATCAAGCTCGTTCGCACCACCGCGACCGCTTTCGACAGTGTATGAAGTGAACACGGAAGGCACACCATCTGCGACGCCTGCCAGTGCACAGTTCCCTCTCACGCCAGGTCATCCGCAGCTTCAAGCGCCTGTATCTGCATCCATGCCAGTTCAAGCACCGCTCCCACCACCATCGCAGTCTGTCCGGACCCCCGAACGAACGATACTAACCCAGCGAAAGGGCACCTCGCCCTCGCCGCAGTATGTCGATCACTTCCGCTACGACGTCGAGGCTGCGTATGCCTCCGGCACGCGTTACTCAACCCCGCGCTCTCGGTCGCCCACACCAGGTGTGGGAGACGATTCACCCTATGGCACTCAGGTTATATCGCACTACACGGGTACTACGGGTGCTTATACCTACGACCAAGACCCGAAATACGACGATGAGAGTGATTACGATGACGATGAAGACTACGAAGATGATAAGAAAGTTGACGCTCTCCTCTCATCTGCCCCACAGCCACCCTCACAAATGCCTATGCTTCCCCCTCCAACTCTACATTTTGGTCCTGCCCCCATTGGCCGCGTCGCGCGACGCAACAAAGTCAAGCGGCGCGTGCAGCTCACGAATGGGAATCTTGTTATCGACCTTAACGTCCCACCCAAGCTCGTTTTGCCCAGGCGCGGTGACCCGGAGGTTATGAAAACTCGGTATACAGCAGTTACGTGCGACCCGGATGATTTCGAGCAAAGCGGGTTTTTTCTACGGCAGAACGAGAACGGCAGAAGAACGGAGCTATTCATTTGCATCACAATGTATAATGTGCGTACGTTCATTCTTTTCCTGAAAGGATATGGGAGAACTGAACCGGAACACGCTGGCAGGAAGATGAGGTCTTATTCTGCAGGACGTTGCATGGGGTCATGCGCAACATCTCCCACCTCTGTACACGTAAGAACTCGCAGACGTGGGGAGCGGATGCATGGCAGAAGGTACCTTTCTCCCTCCCCTTTGCCACGCCTCACTTATTCCTGCTCCGCTTCTCAGGTCGTTGTATGCATTATTGCTGATGGACGCAAAAAGGTCCATCCGCGTGTCCTCGACTGCCTCACTCTCCTTGGTATTTACCAGCCCGGCGGACATATGAAGAACATGGTCAACAATAAGGCCGTCACCGCGCACCTCTTCGAGTATACCACTTCCTTCGCACTCGACGCGGATCTGCACTTCCGGTACCCGGATAAAGGCATCATGCCTACGCAAGTCATCTTCTGCATGAAGGAGAAGAATCAGAAGAAGATCAACTCGCACAGGTGGTTCTTCAATGCTTTCGGACGTATGCTCCAGCCAAATATCTGCGTCTTGTTGGATGTGGGAACCAGGCCTGGGAACAAAAGCATCTATCACTTGTGGAAGACTTTCGACTTGAATTCGAACGTGGGCGGGGCTTGCGGAGAGATCGCGGCATATAAGGGCAGGTATTGGATATCGTTATCGAATCCTCTCGGTAAGGTCTGCTCCTCGCCTGCGGATTTCTATCTGCTGATCCATCTTGACAGTGGCGGCCCAGAACTTCGAGTACAAAATCAGTAACATCCTGGATAAGACAACGGAGAGTATGTTTGGCTACATCAGTGTGTTGGTACGGGCATGGCCTAGTCGCTCACTCAATAGTGGCTAACAAACCTCCAGCCAGGAGCATTCTCTGCCTATCGATACATCGCGCTTCAGAACGATAAGACTGGGCGAGGGCCCTTAGCGTCGTATTTCAAGGGCGAGGTATTACACGGTCGAGATACGGACATTTTTACGTCTAACATGTGTAAGCGACGTTGTTCTGATCCCGTTGCGCCGCACTGACTGTCGTAGATCTTGCGGAGGACGTGCGTGGCTCCACAACGTCGTTTTTATCGTCGTTTAACTCTCATGAAGCGTATTCTATGTTTCGAACTTGTCGCAAAAGCGAACTCCGACTGGTCTGTTCCTCACTTTCGCACAAACGCTTCTAACGCCCTTTCAGGGTTCTTCGCTACGTGAGCAGTGCTGTCGGCGAAACCGATGTCCCCGATGCGCTCCCGGAATTTATTTCCCAACGCCGGCGTTGGCTGAACGGTTCGTTTTTCGCTGCGACATACGCGATCGTACATATCCCGCAGATGCTTGCATCCGGGCACAGTTTGGCGCGTAAGCTTTGGCTGCTTGTGCAGAGCATGTATAATATCATCAATTTGATCGCTTCGTGGTTCGCCATCGTGCGTTCTCTAGGCTCGTGGATTTTTTCACGATCAGACTCATTACTTTGGCAGGGAAACTTTTACTTATTCTTCGTTATTTTGACGTCATCACTGGAGGCGCCAGCATTTGGAATACAATGGATCCGATACATAAACTCTGTCGTCCAAGTGAGTCCACACCTGCACATCTTCCCTCCCTCATGCTTACCCGATTCTAAGTATTCACTAGCGTCCATCGTGATCGCCTGTTTTCTCTTTGCCATGGGCAACAAACCTCGAGCGTACGTTTCCCGCGCCATATCACTCATCTGGGCTTAACGGGAGCCGTCAGTGTCCATTGGAAATACAAACTTATAACGATCCTTCTTGCAATTCTAATGGTCTATGTTCTCGTCGCAGCAGTCCTGTGCATTATTCAAGCTGCCAATAATGGCGGTACACAGTACCGGGTCATGATATTCAGCATTATCGTCACGTATGGCGGTAGGTATTCTCTGGTTCTTCTGCAATAGCGTCTTGGTGACCATAGGACAGCATACATGTTCTCGAGCCTTCTTGCGCTGGACCCATACCACATGGGCACTAGTTTTCTGCAATATTTGCTATTGTCTCCTATGTATATCAACATTCTGAACATGTATGTCCTTGCTTTTGGTGAACCTGATGTCGCTTACCCTCCGGCAGCTACGCCTTTGCCAACCTCGACGACGTGGGCTATACCCTCTGATATCCTTCAATCTCGCTGACGCCTCCGCAGATCTCGTGGGGAACGAAAGAAGACAGCACTCCCGATACGGATCTCGGCTCTGTCTTCCAGAACTTTCAATCGCAGGTCGACGTCGAAGTCTTCGCGGACGTAGCCGACTCAAACGCTCTCTATGAAGAAGCAACGGACAACCTCAAGCACCGCAAGCCTGTTATTCGCGGGGGAAACGGACTGACTAATGCGGAGAAGGAGCAGGCAGCAAAGGAGTATTATGCGGGAGTGAGGACGAATGTTAGCTAGTAGATGCTGATCAATTGACGGTCTATGGCTAATCCTTGTTATATAGGTGCTGCTAGCGTGGGTTGTATCAAACGTACGCTTGCTACATCATTTGCGAACTTCATCACTCACTTTGATGCAGGGTCTTCTCCTGGCCGGCATTCTCGGAGGTGGACAGTCCTCCGAGACGTTTTCCGGCGGCGACATGACAGCCGCAAAAACATACCTCACGTTCGTCCTCTGCTTCGTCGGCTTCACAAGCATCATTGTACTTATCACTTCACTCCTTTCTCCACACCTCGCTAATCTTCTGCGTAGCGTTTACTTGGTTCAACTTGCTATCTGATCGTGCGCGTTTTCACCGGCTGAACCTATGTGTATTTCTACAGCACTGCTATGGACTCTCTGGGTTGACTATACTACCTGATCGAGGACCAGCCTCGATCCCTCTAGGCATGCGACTACAAGCGAATGCAGTCTTAATGGGATGCCTTTGCTCTCCGAAAACTCATATCTTCGCTGCGCCCAGGATCGGTCCTCCTCTGCCTCTCTGCACTAAAACTGCCTTCCTCAGTCCTTCTGTTCCCCCCGGTAAATCCGGTAAAGGGAGAGACAGTTCTCCGCCCTCCCACCATCCCAGCACTAGCAGCTCACGCACGATATTGCGGTGCGGGAGGGTGCGTCCCCGGTTCTCACCTCTCTGGACGTAGACGTCGTAGGTCGTGGGGTCGTAGAATACAAGCTGGACGATGCCGCGTGTGCTGGCGGGACCGGAAATGGTGATCTGGGCAGCTGAGGCGGTGATGGTGACCGTGGAAGCGTACGGGGAGGAGGCGCCATCCGCGAGAAGGGAAGAGAGTTCGCCCTTGCGCGAGCCAACCCCGTTCGCAAGGCCATTCACGATCACCTGTACACATCCATACCAGTTTCTCAGGTTACTTCAACATGCCGCACGTCGAGGGGCAGTCGCACCTGCGGCGTATAAACGTTCCGGTTTTTCAACGCGTACGAGTAATCCCTCTGCCGTACATCCCATTCCTTCTTCCCGAACGTGTCCGGCCACCCGATATAGTCCCAATATGTCACCTCGTACGTCAACATCAGTTTGTCGGAGTCATCGGCGAGTAGGATGACGTTGTCGTTTGCGGGTGGACAGGAGGAGCAGCCTTGAGATTGGAATAGTTCGACGACTGTTAGGGCTGAGCCGCGGGTAGTAGCCGGGGCGGCCGTCGTGCCGAGCGTTTCGGGAGCATATGGGAGCACGTCCGAATCGACGGGCTTCAGATTCTTGGGAATACAGATTTTGTCTTTCTCAGACTGAAAAGGGCGGAAATGTAGGAAATCTTTAACAGTTGGCATGTTGTACGTTCAGTGTGCACCTGGGCCGCGGTGTAGAGACTTCAAGTTGTTATTGATTAAGTGGCCGTATGCACGTTGCTTTTATGCACCGCGGCCATCTTCTGCGGCACAACACAGCATCGAGACTGATCGTGATGAACCTACACCACGCCGACGTAGCCCCAGAGCAGTACTAGTTAGCAAACGCAACGGTGGATCATTCGCGGTCGGATGGCCGCGGCCGCGGCGGTGCTCAGTAGAGTCATGTGCGCGCGTCACGGTCGTTCGATAAGTAAGCTGACTATCAAAGGCCGCTCTGTTGTGAGATGGTTGGAGAGTGGACAGGTAGGATACCACAGCATTCCTAATGATTACGCCCCAGATTCGGGAGTTATCCAACGGTCTGTTGGCGATTGATCAGTCGAATGCTTACGAGGGAGCGCCGGCACTCGCTCGTCGGGGAGGACCGTAAGAAGTTCTCAGCTGTCCGGACAACGAAAGATAAGAGTCATAGGCAGTACAACAGTACAACTATGTACGGAGGATGGGTTATAGCATAGAGTGTGGAATGCTACATAACAAAAGTGAGTAGATATCGAGGAGATAGAGGGAAGATCTAAGAATACAGGGCGTAACGTCCTGCGCAAAACGAGCCAAAGACAGTAAAAGATGATAATGAGCACGAGATACCATAAAAATGAGTAAGTCATCTCAGAGGGGCAACGAAGCCTATAGGCAGAGAAGGCTACGACGAGGACCCTAACACACTTGAACTCTCGAACCTGCTCCCGATCTGGCTCGAGCTCTCCACCATGCTCGAATGCCGGCCTTGTTCCCACAACCTATCCTTCGCCCTCACCTCAATGTTCCCATATGGCATTGCCTGCTTCAGACGTACGCAATCTCTCGACCCGAGCACGAGCAGCTCGAAGAAGAACCCGGCGGCGGCGCGCCGTGTCGCTTTCGTCGCCATCTGATTGAAGCTGACCATCTTTTCCTCGTCGGATTGCTCGGGTGACGGCTCGAGCCCGCGCCGCAGGATCCGAAGCGCTTTCACGGTGTGCTTGCTGTAGCCCTTTCCGTCTGAGCCTAGCGTATCCGTCGCCTGGCTCACCCCGCGCGCATCAAATTCCGCGATCGGGCACTCCGCATCCGCAAACGTCTCCCGCCCCTCACCCTCCTCGTCCACACCGGGCGTCGACATTCGCGTCAGCTCCGAAGGCGCGCGCGAGCTTGCACGCTCGCGCGACGGCAGCGAAACGTCCGCACCTTCGCCGAAGCCCGGCCCGCCTATCTCAAACTCATCATACGGCACTGGCGCATCCTCAAACCCGAATCCCGGGACTGCGCTGCCGCCGCGCATGCTCCCGAGAACCGGGCCAACGCTCGGCGCCACGCTCCCGCCGCGGGGCTGTTCGACCTCAAGCTCCAGCTCCAACTCGGGCGCCGGCTCCTCGATGCGCTGACGCTTGCTCGCGGGCTTTTCAGGAGTCGCACCACGGCGCTTGCTCAAACCGTGCGTCGGTACCGGCCGCAGGAACAGCTCCTGGAGTTCGGGAGCCATGCCCGGAGGGCCAGCGTTAAAAAACGTCCCGGCGGGTGTCGTAGTGACGGGCAAGAAGTGTGATAAGGGGTCCGCACGGATCTCGAGGAGGCGCTCGACGAGCGGCGAGCGCGCAAGGTAGCGTGGGTCATGGACGATCGCGGAGACGTCCTGCGTGCCAAGGCCACCGCGCTGCTTGCCCTTTTGCAGCTCGGTGTGGTCATCGATCACCTGTTTCTGCTGGTGCCTCTTCTTTGTGGATACGGGAACGGGCGGGGTAGTCGGAGCTGGGGCGGTTTCCGCGTCTGCGATGGTGACGTCGCCTGCAACATCGATCGCGGGAGGAGTAACAGGGGGAGGAGATAACGGCGTCGCTACGGCGGAGTGAGCTATCTGGCAGGAACGAAGAAAGGAAGGAGTTACAAGCACGCGAATGAGTTTGTTCCGGCGTCTTAGCAATGGTCATGTCTTCCTGCTCCGGATTCTCGAGGTCCAGTCCAAGATCAATGTTCATGTCCCCGCCAAAATCAGCCACCCCGAAATCGTCACCGAATCCAAACGCATCTGGTTCGCGAGACGGCTGGCGGCTGTGGTGCGAAAACACGTCCATGTCGACGTCTTGCTCTCCCAGGAAACGTGAACCGAGAGACTGACGAGGAGCGCGTGACGTCGCGGCATCGCGACCGACGCCAATACTCATTGAGTCTTCTGAGGGCGCTCGGACACTGCTTGCGGGTGCAGGAGTTAGGGGTCCATCTGCCATATCAAGACCCAAGTCGATCTCGAAGTCTTGCGAGCCGATGCCATCTGGCAGACCAAGGTCAGGATCGAGGCCATGGTCGCTCATCGCATAAGCGAGCTCGTCGTCAGCAAGAGTGATATCTGCTTGTCTTGCGACATGGTGACCTTGGGGTTGGACGACACGGTCTTGGAAGTCGACACCCCTAATGGCGTGTGTGAGCACAGGGAATCTCCAGAAATATTCAGTCACGCACCAATCCATGTCCGGTAGGAGTACGTCGAGGTCAAGTCCGCCAGGCTGCAACGTGATAGCATTACTGCTTGCGTTGAGTTGCTCCTCTGTCATGTCGACAACTCCAGGACGGAAGGCCTGGGTAAGCACATCAGTATGGAATCCTAAGACAGTGTACAAACTCAGGCCAGCCGCTAGGGAAGCCCAGATCGTTGCGGGATGTAAAACACACCGTCTTAAGCTTGAGCAATGCCTCGTTACAGTCGTCGAGAAGATATTTCGCCTTGCGACTGTATATGCGGACGACGCCAAGGAGGAGCTGGCCACTCAGACGGAGGGCCATAACCTCTATTTCCTGTCCGACAATGACCTCTGGCACGGAGATAAGTGCGCAGATTAAACATAAGATGAAGAGAATATGCACCGACAGTCTCTTCAATGTCAGTTTGAAGGGCTTGTTGCTTCGACAGCTTGCGCTCCATGTGTGCCGCAAGCCATACTTTGGCTAGCGGGCCTCTGCGCGACAGGATGGCTTCAGAATAGAACTAAGCGAGTATTTAGATGCATAAAGCTTATACGGTTCTATACGCACCATATGATATTCAAGAGAGAGGGAAGGGAAGAAAAAGGATACCACGACAGAAGGTACAGAGGGTAGAGAGGAGAAACAAGAACGCACTTGGTCGCGGTAACGCACAGGGGATCAACGTTCTCATCACGTGCCTATCTACCCTCTTCTCCGTTGGTGTCTCTTCGGCGCGTCTCGCGTGTCCAGCTGGACACTTGCCCGACGCGGTCCCCGATATCGACAGTCATGCTCGCTTCTTCCTCAAAATATATCGCGCGGTCACTTAGAGCCGTAAAGGTCACGTCAAGCCCTCTTACGCCCTTGTCTACCGGTGCGTCAGTGGCTTGTCTCGCTGCAAACATAATTGACCAGTATTGACGCAGTCGCACCGACGACGTCCGGGACGTCCGAGCAGCCTTCGCGCATACAGCTAGACCAGCTTCCACGTATCCCTCGCTCGCCGCGACCTGCGAAACATCAACGCCGTGACACTGAGCCCGAAACCACTGCCTCCCTTAATATGCGACTCATCGGCTGCGCAAAGAACAATCTGCCACTGGCGGCAGTCAGGACGCTCATCACGTTCAAGGACGCAGGCCTCAGACCCGATCATCTCACTTTTCACTCGACCATGCAGTGCTTTGCAGCAAACAGGTTGTGGATGGAGGGATTGGCGCTCATTGAGGATATGAAGGCAGTAGGCGTCGCGCCTGACGTGGTAATGTTTAACCACCTGCTTGAGGTATGTGTCGCGTATCTTGTCCTACATCATGTTATGTGCATATGTTATGTGCATGTGTTCCCGTTGGGGGTGGTGCTTCGGTGCCGGTACGACTGCACTCTACCCATGCTTCTATCACCGACTTCAGAGCACCCTTCGATTTGCGGTCTCCTGTGGGCACCATTCCCAAATTCCTCGTGTAGCTTCGCGGGATTCTTTTCTCTGCGCAGTGCGGCCACCATCTCTACGAGATGTCCTCGTGCGGATTACAGCCTTCCGGACTTCTTGTATCTTCCCGTTCCGCTATCGCCCGATCTGTATCTCTTTTTTCCGTAGCATTTCTAAATGCAACGTCCCTAGGCCGTCGCTCATCTCCGTCCTAACATGTCTCTCCAAGTCTTCAAGCTTATGGAGCAATGCGGCATCACCCCTAACCGCGACTCCTACCACTACCTTCTCTCGCGCTTCATCGTTGATAAAAACCCGGAGATGGTCATCAAACTTGTCTTCGAGATGGACACGAAGGGCATCAGTCCGAGCGCGCAGGCCACACAAGCCATCGTCGAGCACCTTGCAAGCCATGGATTCGTCCACGCTGCGTTGGGGCTCGCAAAGAACTACGAAAAGGCGTTGGGCAAGCTCGACCCAGCCACGTGGGTGCGGCTGCTTATGGCTGCGACAGACCAGTTCTTTGTATGTGAGCATAAGCACCATCGGAGGTCACACATTGACAGCTCTCTTCAGGGTGACGGCGTTTCATTCCTCTGGAACAAGGTTGTGAACGACCTGCAGATCAAACCGACAGAGGGACTCTGCCTCGAAGTCCTTAACGTCGCCGGCCGCTTCGGCCTGCGCGAGCTCGCGGTTGACGCGCTGCGTGCACTGCACCAGCAGGGTATCCATCCGGAGGAACACCACCTTGCGCCAATGGTGGAGGTGTTCGCGCGGCACGATGCGTACAAGGACGCATTCGCTGTGTTATGCATGCTGCGTGAGGGCCGGATCACGTCCTCGGCGACAACGGCGCAGCCGATCTTTGCGCGGTTGCAGGCGGACGCGAGTGCGATGGACGCAGCGTGGTCAGCACTCGAGGAGCTCTACAACGAGGGCACGCATCTATCCGTGACGTGTGTGAACGTTATCATCCAGGCTGCCGTCGCGCACGGCGACCTCCAACGTGCGATCGGGACGTATCAGCTGCTGCCCGAGCTCGGCCTCAAGCCGACCGCAGAGACATTCAACTTTCTCCTTTCCGGTGCAATCGCCGCAGAGCACCGTGAGTTGGGCAACCGGCTGATGCACGACATGAAGAATGCCAGCGTTGTGCCGGACACACAGACGTACGAGCGTTTCGTCGTGCTATGCCTCGGTGGCGCTTCGTACGAGGATGCATTCTTCTATCTCGAGGAGATGAAAAGCCAGGGACACACACCACCGCGGGACGTGTACGAGGCGATCGTACGACGGTGCGTCTATTCGCGGGACGAGCGGTTTCAGATCGCGCTGGACGAGATGAAGGAGATGGGATATGATGTATCAGAGAATCTGCAGAGATTCCTGGAGAGGTTAGGACCCCAGAAGGACGGGTGGCAGCCCAAGGTGTATGGACAGCCGGCAGAGGAGGTACTGGAGGAAACACGGGCGTCAACTACCGCGGAGCAGAGGACGTATTCGACAGAGAAGCGGAGGAAAAGCTGGAATGAACTGGCACCTTAGGTCTGTTCCCCATATACTACATGTCATCACTATTCATCTACCATAGCCACTCGGCATCCCGCTTTTATATGCTCCCCCCATGCGTTCATGACTTGGTGTCGCCGTTCGGAAGTCGCGACAGCTACGCGTGCTCAAGCTCAAGCGCCAGTTGGCGAATGCGTGGGCCAACGCACAGTATTGCAAATGCAGCTGTACATATGACAACGTAGCTCGAGGGACCCATCCATATCCCTATGTCTTGTGTCCAGCCATGCACGAGTACACGGAGGAGCGCTCCGTCTCAAACGATCCTTTCTCGCAGTACGGATATTTCGCGTTGTACCATATTACGGTGTCGGCCAAAGTCACAAGCTCGACGACGATACGCGGAATCGCTCTCGCTTTATTTAGCATGTAAATACAAGTCTCCATCGGGACTACAATGAAGCAGGAAGACGTACGGGTGGCTGAGGGATATAGACCTGGGAAGTCTAGCTGGAGTCGAGCTGGTATAACGACACCTCAGTGACGTTGTGTGAACGTCTGGGCGAGCGTACGCCTCCCATCCTCTTGACCTCCAGCGTCTCAGCAGTGACGGAGACAGGCACTGAGCTATTGAGGTCAAGGAACAAGTTCAGTCTGCATAGGCGGGAAAGACACCCCACAGATTGATAGTCTAACGAGGTTCTGCGAGACTTGTCAAGGTGGCCGGAGTGGGTAGGATGAAAGAGACTGGGATCTGTCGAATACACGCTGTATGCACGCGTCGAATGCGTGGCATCTTGATGCACGTAGGAAGCACACGTGTATAGCAGACAGTGCGGCCGAGCACCTTCACAGAACGAGTTACCCATAGTTGGTGCCTAAGGGCTTTCATTTACCTTTAGTTTAGTCATTGTACACGCGGGCGAGAGCTGTCTGCTATGGAGTTCTCGACTCCTTGGACAATAAACATTATACCAAAAAAGCAGACAGTGCGTTCAGTGCTGGCGGGTAGTGGAGGTTGTTACACGCATCTTCGTGACCACTGAGTGAGATCCAGCGATGAAGCCAGCGCCGAATAGCATTCAGAAAGCCGTCCGAGAGGAGTCAAAGATGTCCGGGACGGACTCCACGATGACCGACCGTGTGCATTCCATATCATGGCTGCCATCATCCGTGCCATCACCCGTCTCGATCGTCTTCACGACGGCAGGCAAGAAGAGAAGGGAGGGCACATCCTCTGGATCTTCTATACCGTCATCGTTGATCTCGAAGAAAGGGGTGTCCACGATAATAGTCGCGAGGGGCTGCGCGCTGTTCGGAGGGGTGGAGGTAGGGATATCGACAGAGTAATACCAAGGGATCGACGGATTCGTTCAAGATCTCGTTGTCTATGCATTCATCGAACTTGTAGAGTTCGTCCGGATTTACGGCGGGGGTAGCCTTGGGGCTCATCAAAAGGGGTGCTGGTAATGGAGAGTGAGATACGCACGAAGACGAAGCGGGGCATAGCCCGCTCGACCTCATCCGTCTCGCGGACGGTCCAGGTGGCGTGACAGTACCACAGCTCGGCGGTATGCAAATCGTCCCAATTCGCTTCGCCACTGTAGATGTCGCGTGACGTACGCACGCGGGTCTCGGGGGGCCAGTGAAGTTCGGGCCAGAAGAGCTCGCCTATCTTCTCGAGCTCGGCGCCCTCGTCGTTTGGGCATTATGAAGGGCAGCCATTTCCATGGGAATGACAGTCGATCCGGGCTTAATCGCAAGCTCGCGACGTGACCGTTGGCGACGTAGAGGTAGACGTCAGGATGGAAAGCCCTCCAGGCGGGAGATGGAATGCTGGCAGAGACATGGCTCCGAGGCAGAGAGCGCCCATCACTGATACGGACTAGGACGACGCGGCTGAGCTGAGTGACGGCAAGGCGTACAGCGGGAGAGAAGAGAGACATAGCAGAAACAGAAGTGTAAGTAGACTGACAACAAGGAAAAGGCTAGAGCGCAGAGACAGCAGGTCGCAGGGAACTGCGGAAGCGAGACGATCCTGTTCGACTGGAGTGAAGGAAGTCGAAGCCGGCTTGAATTTAAGCAATGCAAGACAGTGGATTTCGACGGCCAGTCCGAAACATCGAGTGAGAAGGTTACGACGCTGCATGAAGTGGCTTGGCTCTTACAAGGGCTGACCTGAGACTCATGCTGCACTCCTCGGCCTCATCAATTAATCTTTTTTTCTTTTTTTTCCCATTCGCCATAATTACCATGAGCCTGCTGGACGACCTCTTGTTCTCACTCACCTTCGCTAACCTGAAATCGCCGATTTCCGCTGTCTCACCCCCTAACATCATAGCCCTAGTCATTACCCTAGCGTTGAATCCGACCCGGACTCGGAGTATCCAATCCAGGGCACGTGGCGTGTTTCGATCACATGACGAAGTTCGACTTAACCGCGACTCGGAGCCCTACACACGGCGCGTCTTTTCGAACCCTTGCATCGTGACTACCCTTTCGCCATACTCTCGCGTAGAAATCGCGAAAGAAATCGTGTGCTCTTTCTTTTTACGTGTTTTAACATCCTGCTACTCAAGACGTGACGAGAGAACTTACCCGGGTCACGGCCTGCAGGATAGAATCTAGCCCATATTACTTTAAACTGCTCTTATCACACTATCGTACGGATACAGGCAGTCTTAGTTTTATCATCTCTAATGGATTGCACAGAACTCACAATCATACGAATATACAGTCGATGACATCATCATCCACATGTAAAGAGACAACGGTCACAATGAAACCACCCTCAATGTCCAGGAAGACGTCCGAAGATCGCTACGCTTCGCTTCAGCGCAAACTCGGAGATTTACAGAAGGAGCATTCCGAGGGAAAGAAATTCGTGCGTGACCCACTCTTCCGATACGGTTGCTCCAAAACTTTCTATTGGACAGCAGCAACACGAGTTCACGATGATGCAGGCTGAGCTCGCAACATTGAAAGAACAGCTCGTATCTACCGAGGGGGAGCTCATGAGGGTGAATTCGGAACTGTTGTCAGCAAAAGCCGCTGTATCTGCGACACAGCGCACGAATGCCGATCTCGCGCACCAACTTGAAGTCTCGAAGAAACAATCCTCAGACCTCGCCATTCAGCTCGAGCGTTCAAAGAAAGGCACTGGGACGCTTGAAGCTCAACTTAAGCGTTTCAAGAAAGCTTCAGACTCGCAAGACGATCGTCGCCGCGCAGCACTC
The DNA here is from genome assembly GCA_022160365.1 of Vararia minispora EC-137. Lineage (NCBI taxonomy): Eukaryota > Fungi > Basidiomycota > Agaricomycetes > Russulales > Lachnocladiaceae > Vararia > Vararia minispora. The sequence goes on from MU273605.1 coordinate 25,845, forward strand.
GCCGATGCGGCTGCACTCAAAGAAGCACACGCGAAACTGCGAGTCACGGAAGCCAAGTACGCCCAGCTCTCTGCAAAACTTGCTGGTGCAGAGGATGCAAAGCGTGCTTTGCATGCGCTGGAGATGAAAAGGAAGGAAGAAGTGCAGGCGGCGGAATTGAAGAGGAAGGAAGAGGTAAGGGAGCGAGAAAGGAGAGTGGCAGAATTGGAGATAACGCTGGCAGGAGAGAGGAAAAGGAGGGAGGCTGCGGAGGCCCGTATCGCGGAGGTCCAAGGGAAGGCGGACGGGCAAACAGAGAAGGTTAAGGGCGAGGCACGCGCATTGGAGGTAGGATTACGGGACACACGCACAGAGACGGCACAGATCCGCTCCGAGCTACAAGAAGCAACAGCACGAGAAGTACAACTACTCGCACGGCTCGACGCATGCGAACTGCTCCTCGCGCGCGCTGCAGATGCGTATGGTCGGCTGTCCGCGACTACCGTGCCACAGAGTACGCACACGCATCTCCAAGGAGCATACACCGCACTCGAGCGACACACGTTCCGGCTCGAGCGTAAGCTGGCCAGTTCGGAGGCACAGGTTATCGAACTCGCGCAGCTCATCCGGCAGACGAATGAAGAGAGACTTTTTGTCTTTGGACGGTTGTGCGAGGTCGAAGAAGAGCGGGACCATTATATCTCTGCCTATCGCAACTTAGCCGACTCAGCAACATTCCTTGTAGAGGATCGTATCGATCCTGCGGGCTACACACTGGACTCAATGCGACTGGACAAGAACACAGCCGAGATAGCTGCGTCCGGCTACCGCGCGCTCACGCAATATTATTTCCTGCTTTACCGAGAACTCATTCAGGAGTACCGCATCGCCCTCTCCGACATTGCCGAAGAACGTGCACAAATCATTACCCATAAGAAGCTCCTCGACAACGCGACGGTGTCTCACGCAACCCTCACTCGTGAACTACAGAGAACGCTCGATGAGTTGGCTAGTGCACGTCGGGACAACGAAGAGGTAGTAGCAAAACTGAAGGAGGCAAAAGCAGATACGCTAGAGATAGAGAAGAAGTTCGACGTGGCGGCGCAGGAGAAGCGCGCGGAGGAACGCAAGCTCCAACAAACGTTGGCCCGCGAGAAGGAGGCGGCGCAGAAATTCGTGTCAACGATGCAGATGCACAAGACCGCCGAAGATACGCTGCGTAACGAGGTCGAGCGGTGCGTACGCGCTTTTTTGCCTTCAAAAGTACGCTGAAGCGGATTATCAAAGGCTATCCAGCGAGCTGGTCGACGTCGAGAGGTATCAAGAAGCATACTACAAGCTATCAGACAAAGTCAGCGATTTAGCTGCCCGGAACGCACTCGCCGAAGACGAAGCTGAGCGCTTGAGCCAGTTCAACGCTGAGATCTTGAGCCACAACAACCCTGCTCAGCGGATCATGTACCTAGACCGCATCCGACGTGAGCTTGCGGAGACAAAACAGGTGCACCGACTCCCTCTTCTGAGTACTGGATCTTGTGATGCTCATATATGATGTTCGTATGTAGATTCTCCTCTCCGTCACGCGCGACAAAGAGAATGCTCTTGCGCAGTGCGAGCTGCTGATACAGGAACTTGCGATGTATAAGTCGGTCTCGATCGTGCCTGGTAGTACGACGGATCGGAGACCCAAGACATCTATCACGCGTGTCGCGCGCATCCCTCTGGCGAGCCAGAGTCTGAATGGACAATCATCAGCAATACCCGGGAAAGGTTCATCGTACGGTACCACTTCAAGTTCGGAGCCGATCTTCGAGGGGAATGAGGACATGACATTAGAGGAGCTTACGTAGGGAAATAGTAGCCTAACATCTTTAAATTTGTCGTTTTCTTCTACGAGCATGTATCTTTCTTATATGCGATCGTACATATGCATGTTGCTGTTTGAGTGCAAGGAGGTAACGACTGATACAGTTGAAATGTGAGCAAACAAGGCAAAATAACGTGATCGGCCTCTAGTGCATTTTCGCCTTGTGCAGCTTCATCGTATCTTTCTATCATGAAAGATCAATACTTGTTTATCTTTGCGCAAGCTCACGACGATTTCAGAGTCCCCGAATTATATTCTGTGGCCGAACTATACGGCTTTGACCTCGTGATTCCGGAAGATTTCGATGTGGCGAGGCCATTCGCCGTCCTGGAGCTCGAAAAAGAAGAACACGCTCGTCTGCTTGCACGGAGATGCGTCCTGATCAGGTCTGAGAGCACATAAGCAGACATTTTCCATCTCTGACGGACCTTTCAGGTCTGTTTACGAGTTTTATGCTCGCGGGTCTAACTATGAAGAGCTACACGTGGGGAACCGTGCAGCCCGCCCAAAGTGGGAGAAATATATCCCAGACACGTCATTCAAGTTCGTCGTAAATGGGTACAACCAGTCCGTCCCACAGCATCGACAGAAACAAGTCATCGAACACTTCTCTTACATGGATTTCTTGGGCAAAATTGACATGAAAACGCCGGAAATCATCCTCGGCTGCTTCGAAGAATGTTGGTCACATCCTATCCGTTTGTCCTTCTTGTTGAATATAACGGCCTTGTTCAGATCGCGATACGACTGGTTCAATCAGACAAAAGCACGACGACGATGGCAACTTTCGCGAGGTCTTCTTCGGCAGGTTGGTACGTTATGTAGCTGACATTCGGTCGCAACCATTCTCCATTTGATCATATGTCGCGTTAAATTGACGTTCTATAAAGGTCGAAGAGGGTAGTGCGCGACCTCTTGTTGGAAAATTTAATGTCAAGAAGCGAGCATATTTCGGAAACACGAGCATGGAGGCGGAGGTCTCCTTGCTCATGGCTAACCAGACGCTCGTAGGCCTTCTTCGCTCGCATGTTGCAATCACAAATCCTAGATCTTCCTTGCAGGCTGCACCAGGAAAGCTCATTTATGATCCGTTTGTTGGAACCGGAAGTATGCTTTATGTAAGTGTGTCTCATGCATTGCTTGTATGGGCTTATAAATCAATTATGCTTCTAGACAGCAGCTCACTTTGGCGCGCTCGTCTTTGGGTCTGATATTGACGGTCGACAAATGAGAGGGAAAGGTAATTATATGCGGTCTCCTCCACACGCACGGTCTTGAGCTCGGGATAGAATCACGGCCCGGGATTATCCGAGCCGCCATCCAGTACGGAGTCCAGCAGCGCGTATTGGATCTGTGCACGTTTGACGTGACCCATAATCCCCTTCGATGTGGCGGAATTTTCGATGCCATTGTTACAGACCCACCTTGTGCGTGCCCTCTTGCACCTTGTGCCTCGCTTCTCATAGATACCCTCAGACGGCGTAAGAGCTGGTGCAAAACGTCTCGGCAGGAAGAAAAGACGAATAGGTCCCGAGTTACTGGCGCCGTCAGGATCACGCCCGTGGGTTCACGCTCGTCCGCGTAGATGCTCCTGATGCCTTTCTAGCGACGATCAACCGTACATTCCACCGACCAAGCCGTATGAGCTCTCTGCCCTCGCTCGAGACCTCGTCCTGTTGGCCCGTTACCTTTTAAAGCCCCAAGGTCGTCTCGTCTTCTTCCTTCCAACGGTGACGGAGGAATATCAGGAGATTGACATTCAGATGATGCTCTGCGACGGAATGGAGGTAGCTGCAAACTCTCTGCAGGACTTCGGTGCCTGGGGGCGGCGGGTGCGTCATGCCCTATAGTGGTGCATGAGGAAGGAATACTCACTCGAACCTAGCTTGTCACGATTCGAAGAACAACGACTTTCAACTACTCTTCGCCGACATTTGACGCTGACGGTGGCGATTTAGGTGTAAATGGCGAGGAACATGCCCCTGCGCATAGAGACTTTCGCGAGAAGTATTTCCAAGGCTTTAAAAGAGAACTCTAGGTGGCCTTCTAGTTGCGCACCAAAGATCATGCCCTCATTCAGCCCTGAGACCGGTGCTGCGAGCTTGCGAGCTAGCAGGGGAGCGCGGGAGTCGCACGGCCACGTGCTCCTTTCGTAGGAACATATGCGCGCGACTCGGTCCCAACGCGATCGTCCTCGCACTCGGCCATGGCTTGTGCGCGCTTTCTTCGTCCCTCCCATCCTCCCTTTCCACTTCGTGGAAAACCTTCGGCGCTTCGCATTCTCCTTGCTCGCGCGACGCGCGGGGCCTCTCGAGCTCCGCACGCGTCGCGCCGCCGCCGTATGCGAAGCAGCCCGGACCCGCGCCCGTGCGGCTCCTGCGGCACCTCAACCTCTCTGACAAGGTCCGTGCCACGTGAGGCGCGTTCGGACCATGACTAGCTTGCTGTTCTAAAGGGTACGGACGGCATGCAATAATTTTAGTGGTAAGAAGGCTGTGATAGACTCCGCATCAATGGAGGCTCTGTTCGTATATTTTGACATTCCCGTTAAGGGTAGCCAGCGCGCCCACCAAAAGAACCTTTGTGGAAGTTGTTTCCGGCCCTCCTCCAAACGGAGGGTCCTGCGTCTCCGTGGCCATGCCAGGTCGTCATCGTGGTGTACCTTGATTCCCGGGCAGCGCTCAATTCAACGATTGCCGGAGCGTTCTAAGGGTAGAAAGAGGGAGAGTGACGGAGCATGACGTCCAGTACGCGACAAGCACAGTCCTCACTAAAACGCCGAATACGCGGCCACTACTGTAAACACTGCAGCCCAGATCCCTGCTCTCACACCATTTTCCGCACCACTGCCTAATGCCGCGGTTGGAATTGGGGGTAGACTAAATGCTGATGTCGCCGCTGTCTGCGGTGGCGATGGCGCGACGATAGTCGCGTTTGGCCTCGCGAACACGCGTACGGTGCGGACTTCGAAGTATGCGTTGTCAAAGTTGGACGGCTCGCCAAGGACCCAATCGTTGTAGCAGATGCCTGTGCAAGTTTGGTTGAAGATTTCAGGATTGCCAGCTATGGCCCTACGGTCAATAGATGTGGAAAACAGACAGCTATTTAGTACTCACCGAGGGAAGCTGGTGAATAATTCGGGTTAGAACCAGCGGCGTTGTCATGGAGAGAGGTACTAACGACCGCAAAGAGTAATGTCGAAAACGAGACTTTGGGGCTTGAATAGCTGCCCTATTGCGCAGCTCGAAACCGGATATGTTACTGCAGGCAATCCAAGCTGACTTGTGTCGACGGTCGTAACATTGTCCGCCAATGTCTTCGGGACCTCGTTACGCGAGAAGAACCACATCCTAGATACTGAAATCAGTCGCCGTCGACTTGACAGATAGCTCACATAGACATACGAGATGGCATTGGCGTCGAACTCTGTCACGTATATACCTCCGCCGGCCTGCGCGAATGGCAGCCCATATGAGCGGGTGTCGTTAGCCGAGACGGTGCACCCCGGTCCTCCGTTTGAGCTATCGCAATCCGTCGAGTTGATCAAGGCACTGATTTGAGAAGAGTTCGACGTGACACTGCAGCCCTGGCCACGCTCCTCAGCTTCACCGTCAGGGTAAGGCCGAACGACGTCAACGCACGGTGTTGGTATGAAGCGAGAAATGATTAGCTGATATTCTGTCCGGTTGTGAGCATTTAGAGCGCCACAGGAGAAGAAAAGGACCTACAAGTTATATGCCTCAAACGTATCAATCTCTCCACCAGTCGGCCATACCGCCGGGCTGATCTCCTCTTCCGTTGCCGTCGACCAAAACGCGCCCCAAACAGAACACTACCATCCATCAGCCTCTCATACTACTCATGCCATAACTACGGATTAGAATAGAACACACCCCGAACGGCACGTGCACGAAATCGCCCACCCATACACTGCCGACACCGTATAGTTCATTTGTGTTAATGCGGACAGAGTTTCGCTTGGAGCCTTGAGCAACGTTCGTAAAATTATCAACGCGAATGAAGGAATGATTTGTTTGGGGGTCGACGTATGTTAGGCGGCCATTGACGGCGGTCTTTTGGTCGACCCAGCTATAAGGAGAGGAAGTCAGTGATGCAAACGGGATAGGTCAAGGGGATGAAGGGGAAGGACGTACATGACGTCTCCGTTCGTTAGGTTGTCATCTGCGCTGAGAATCAGCGGCGATTAGAACGTAAGGGCGAAAGCAGCATACAGGACCCATAGTAGTTCCAGTTGTCGAAGAAGGACGGGCCAGAGTATTCTCGCACGAGCCTATACTGCGCACTCACAACCACAACCTGGAGAGCGTAAACCAATGCAAGCGCCGATCTTGACGAAAACATAGCGCAAGCCCGGGCGGAGTGCGGCTGGGGGCTATCGCGCATGCTGACGACCGTGTCTGTTCTTTATGCGAGACTGTAAGGCAGGCCGGACGTTGATGGCTCACAGGACAGTCAGGCATTGGACAGACGCGAAATGGCGTCTGTGCGGCTGGGATTCGGGCTGCTCGAGATAGCAGAGAAGCAGGCACACGGGTCAACCTGCATCGTACTCCTGTTCGCGGAGGGTGAGCGGGAAGCATAAGCGCGCGGGCTGCATGGATACCCACCAGAAGAGAGGACAGGTTCGAGCGCCTCCCATCCATAATGTTCAGGGTGGTGGCTCCGTAGATGAAGCAGACAAGCTCCATACACACCAGCTAGTATGTACTAGATCAAAGGATTGTAAGGTCTGAGGGTCATGTTCTAAGCACGGATATCGTTGTCCGTCCATCATCCTCAAGTACTCAAGGGCCGACGCTTCTCCGAAACTGATATATTCGCACGCGCGGCGTAACGAACATTCAGTCCGCTTAAAGGACGCATGAAATACTGACAGCTCGCAGGGCACAGTCAGCAACGGTGTCACTCAACCGGAGCGCTTCTACGCCCTACGATCGCGGGATAGCGTCGGACTAATCGACATGCAGTGTAGCGCATAGAATCAATAATGCAGTCGTCGATGACAGTCCCCGCGGTCAGGACGCGGTGATAGGACTCCCGAGCCGCTCAAGCCGTGCTTCGGAAGGGGATGGTCTTCCTGCAGCTGCCTCATAATGACCGCAAGAGCAAGAAAGAAAGGCTCCATCGGGCACGCTTAAATGCTTCTCCGAGTGTGCGTACCCGGAAAGCCCTGAAAATACCAGAAGCTTACGATAGCCGGAACGAAAGGACTTAAAAGCCAATAGGAGGTGCGCGAACGCGCAAGTTGGGGGTAACGCTTCCTGAAAGAGCTCGTCAGACCTGAGTGCAGCCGAGAGGCACAGAGAGGGGGTTGTGCCCGGAATGCAAAATAAGCAGAACAAAGGCCATGAATCTGGTTTCGTTGGGAAGGGTGTAGTTTGGGCTCCCGTCCACAGCATCAGATACATTTCAGCGGAAAACAAAAATGTGATCTTCTAGTGAACAATGACGTACACATACAAGAAATTAACTTCTTCGTCCACGGCTTCCGCCTCCAGCGGGCGCTCTCCGCTTCTTGAATAAACTAGGTGCGGGATCCGCAGGTAGCGCGTCTGTTGAAGTAGAAGGCTCTTCGATTTTGACCAGTGTCTCCTTGGTTTGGGGGGACTCCATAAGCTCGGAAGATAACTCCCATGGCACGGATGACATTTCTTCGACAGCCACGGTGCATTCGTCTTCCTGTGACGGTGACGTAGATCCCGGAGTGGACGAAGAAGGCGCGAATGGGATCTCGCCTGCCTTCTTCCACTTCGTAGGAGCCCACTTCGGGAGCATCGTCGCATGCGGACCCTTCTCAACCGCCACAACCCCAGCAGCAGTAGCCGCATCTGTGCCAAGAGGTGCACCAATCCCGACTGTTGCCACATCTGCATCACTAGCGAGTGCTGTGGAATCCTGCGACGGCGCCTTCTTTATGCGCGGTTTGACGGCAATGACGCCAGGATCGTATATCTCACCAAGTCCAACAGACGCCGTCTTCCGCCTCAGCTTCCAACCACGCTCATCTTCCTCGCCGTCTGCCTCCGCAGGCCGCTTCTTGCCTGCTTCGGCCAGTAGCGCACCTTCCTCCGTCTTCACGCCCTCTTCCTTTACATCCGCCTCATTAGCCTGAGGCGGTGGCGGAAGTTTTGACTGGACCGGTTGCCAGTCCCCGACGAATCCCATAGTTTGTCTCTTAGCGAATTCCGCCTGGGCGCGCTCGGCGTCCGGATCTATGTATCCGAGCGACTCGGCAGTGGAGTAGTCTGTGAACGAGCGGGTGGACGGCAGCACGGCAGCGGCTTTCTGCGCTGTTTGCCGAATATGTGCAGAAGGGACCGCGGCCTGTTTAGAAGTGGATGCAACGGTGGGCCCCGAGGAGGAAGAGGAGGGGCCTGCGGGGGACGAGGCGGCGTGCTGCTTTGCACGACCAGAGGCGACATCAGATGAAAAGGCCGCTTGTGCTGCCTATGAGTATCATTAGCTACTATCTGCGTAGACAACAGGACGGGTTCTCACCTGTTCAATCCTCGCCATCTCCCTCTTCTCCTCGTCAGCATCCTTCTTCGCCTTTTCGCTCTGCTTGTAGAGGTTCCGCACGAAGCGCTCCTTGTTTCCCTGGTGCCTTAGTCCATTCTCGTGCTGCCTGCGTGAGGGCGCATCGTCGCGGATGAATGTCTCGCAGTACTTGCACCAATACTGCTTTTTAGACACCCAGAATTCGGTCATGGCGCTGTTGCGGCGGAGGGAAGACGGAGTAGGGTCGTGAGAAGAGACGTGTGGGGCCAGCCAAACGGCGGTGACTCGGAGGATTCCGAGATGCTCGCGTCGGAGATAATATTGCTCTCGTGGGTGCGCTGAGTCCTTGCACTGAGTACTGAGTACTGAGGTCCCAACCTTCCGCGACGCTACCGACCTCCGAGCTGAGGACAAGACGCGGAGGGTTCTGAATGATTATTATCCAACTCTCTTGCAATTAAAATACCAGAAACCAAAAAAGAAATAGCCCATAATCTCGAGAAGGATGTCATTGAGTCAGCCAGTCATCATCGAGCGATGTCGGTTGGTCGTATCAGTTTGCGTACCTAACCATGCTTGTCCCGTGCCATTTGACGTCGGACTCAGTCTACAGATAATCAGACTGCCAATAAGCTCCTGCTTGTCTACGGTCAAATGCCCCGCTCCCGCCACCCCCTGGGCGCCCTCTCCCTTCTCCCCGACTTCGATGAAAAGCTGACATGGACAATCCGCCGACGCTCAGTCTCGACCCAGTTTCGGTCACTGATGTCGATGATGGTCCCGTCTCGCCTGACAGAAAGAAACACGATATCTCGTCCGCCAAGATGTCTGTGCACGAGCTCCCGTCACCCGCAGAGGCGTCTGGCGATCTCAGTGCCGGTGGAATGCCTCTCGGGGAGTACAAGATGTATAAGCGACGGTGGTGTGGAACGATTGCTATGGTATGTTGCATTCGAACTATCTACGCGACCGGAAGGGTAATTCGAGTACACGCAGTTTGTGCTCGAGGTCGTTGCATCAATGACATGGCCGTGGTTCGGTCCCATCTCCAGCACTGGTGAGCCATCTATGCGATTCCTCCGATGTGTCTGTCCCTGTTGTGCTACGATTCCGGTTTGGTTCTCGCCTTTGTTGTGGACACGGATATCATGATATTTTTCTCTTCTTCCGCCTTCGCGGAGCCAACGGCCTGTGTTTAGCGAAAATGCCGGCTCTCCTGCCGTTCCACTACGCCTAGACGCCCCGTTTCTTTTGCTGTAGAGGCTCGTGCACACATCTCCCTCCCTTTTCCGTCTTTGCTTTTGCCACTCAGTATCATTCTTCTGAGCTGTCTGTGTCACTTGCTGTCATTGACGTGAACGGTCCATGTGGACGCTTTCTTTCTGGATATGCTTTCACATGTCAACTGCTGCTCACGCAACATCCCTCCCATCAGCCGTCGAAGAATTTGGCTTCACGCTCGATGAAGTTAACTGGCTCGGCAACATCATCTCCTGCGCGTACCTTATCGTTGGCTTCCTGACGCCTTATCTAGTCCGGCGCGTCGGCGTCCGCTATACTGTGCGTCATCTCTCTCTTACGCTATTGGCTCTGTTCATACCGGAAATTGCATGTGCCAGTGCTATCTAGCGTCGCTGTGCCTGCTGATATCTGGCTGGATACGATACGCGGGTACCGCAAAGGGTCTGTCGAAGAATGGCGCCTATGCGCTCATCATACTCGGCCAGGTGCGGCGTGGCACTGCATGACATATCGCAGCACGACTGACGGAAACGCGACAGTTCTTTTCGGGAATGTCACAGCCCGTATACCAGATTCTGGCTCCAAAGTACTCAGAGCTTTGGTTTGACCTCAACTCCCGGACGACAGCGACGATGCTCGTATCCATCGGTACACCTTTTGTGGTCTACAGTCGTAGCCAACATATATTATCTAATGTGGCTCTTCGCAGCGAACCCTATCGGCGGCGCAATTGGCCAGATTTTATCGCCTACATTTAGCACGGTCAGACAGTCTGTAAGAGCCTGAGTTCAAAAGCGAGCGGATGTGAGTTTGACCATCCAACTCAGATTTTAGTCCTCGCTATTATTTCCACTGCTGTCATCCCTGTTGTTATCCTCGTCCCCGAACGGCCTCCAACGCCTCCAAGTTTGTCCTCCCTCTTCTTTATCCTTACATTTTCCACTGACCACCAACAGCCTACGCCGGCTCGAAACCCTCCCCACCAATTTCCACCCTCCTTTTCGCCATGCTTGGTCGTGAGCCAGAGACGTCGGACGCATATATGACGCGTCGCGAGCGTCTTGACTTTGGGCTGCTTCTCTTTATCTTTTCTGTTCTCCTCTCTGCGTACATCTCCCGCCTATCTTTCGCAGTATACACTTCTAACGTCCCAATGCAGTATCAATACGCTCTCCGTCCTAACAAACCAATGGCTTGTACGTCTCTTCCTCTCCGCCGGATGGTACTTGATTCGATCTCATATCGTGCGAACAGACACCCTATGGATACTCTGATAACACGGCCGGACTCATGGGTGCAGCGTTGCTCATCGCTGGGATTATCGCCGCCCTTGTCACCGCTCCGCTCTTTGACCGTGTCTTCACACACCACCTCTCTCTCACCATCCGCGTACTGTGCCCGACGATCGGTGTAGCGTGGTTTTCGCTCATCTGGGCTGGTGGGTCTTCCTATTGCCTCTCACCGCTACATTCCTCTCACCGCTGTGTCCTTTCTTTCACTTCCTCGTCGCTCCGTCTGATAATCGGGACGACACGATATAGTGAGATCAAACAACGCCCCCGCGTTATATGTCCTGTTCGCACTCATCGGTGGTTGTTCCATTGCGCTCCTCCCCATGGCCCTCGAGCTCGCCGTCGAACTCACGCGCAACGCCGACGGCTCTTCTGCGGCCCTCTGGTGGTCGTGAGTTTTCTCCCTCCCCCACTCATCTCCCTCCTCTCACACGATATTCATGCAGCGGGAACCTCTTCTGCATCATCTTTATCACATGTACATCCCCATCTCTTGCATGGCATTGGTGAAAGCTGATTTGTTGCATGCGCCCGACAGCCCAAGGCGCCCTTCGCGCACCGCTCTCAGCGAATCCTCCTCAGAACATGCATCGCGCGATCATCTTCAATGGTGTATGGTGCCTCGTATCCTCTGTGTTCATCTTTGCATTGCAAGGGCACCAGGTGAGGAGGCAGAAGGACGAACAGATGATGCGGAGGGAGACTGAAGGTGGAGGAGGCGAGAAGGACTGCCATGGTGCATGAAAGTGCTTCGACGGCAAGTACTTCTGGGAGACTGTAGCCAATGCACCTGTTCTATTAGGATATCCTGTATTGTGTACTTGTAGTTGCGTTGACGAATGGATCGTCTTTCTTCCGAGGAATCCTGTGCGATGGTCTGTTCTGTTCGCACAGCCTCTCACTCTAAGGGCCACCAGAAGTCTGGCATCCTTGCCGCACACAAATGCCCGGTACTATCTACTCCCTCCTGGTCTGAGGTCGGGGGCGAAAACACGTAGTCGCTACACAGATATGAAGAGCTTGACTAAGAATTGGACGTGGGAGCCGCGCGAGCGCGGTCACGCGACGGCGGGACACCGGGACACCGGGACACGAACGCGGGTCCGGGCTGCTCCGCGTTCTGCGGCGGCGTGACGTGAGCGGGGCTCGGTAGGCCCTGTACGTCGCGCGAGCCGCGTGAATGCGGAGCGCCGAGAAGCTTTTGCTGAGCGCAAGGGGAGGAGGGAGGGAAAGAACGCGCGCACGAGCCGTCGACTAGTACTGTACGCGAAGCGAAAGTCGGAGACAAAAGACGCGGCTCGCGGCGCGGCCGGGCGCGCATCCATCTGATGTAATCCAGGACGATCTACGATAAGACACGTGGCTGGCGCCACGCGGCCGAGACTCCTCCTGCTCTCTCCCTCGCTACATGCTCGCAGGCTCACCGGGCCGGCCTCAGGGTGAAAGAACCTTCCTAGGGCTAGCTAACTTGGATGATCGCCATGTACGCCATTTGACGACTACGGTCACTACTATCACAGTATCCATCTGCCGGCCATACCCACAAGTGCGAACATACTCGGTACAAATTTCTCTTCCATCCCGCGTCTGTGCATGTGCTTTCGTCTGAGGACAGCCGGCGACGGGGATGGGACGACAACCTACTAGTGAGAGCCTGGGCTTGTGCGCAGCGCGCCAGTCCATATGTCTGGTATCCCATTGAACGTTGCCTGCCGAATGAAACACAAGCACCGCCGCTCGGACTGCGCATCGGGATATCTTCTTTCCACTGAACTACCCATCTCGCTGGTGCTCCCATGTTTTTGAGAACGTTTTCGACATTTCTGCGCTTGGCATGTCCATGATGCGACCCGGGCCCTTCGCTATGAAAATTCTTACCGATTCACAAGCCTACCTGTCCTCCTTGTCTCCCACATGATACCTTGGCACCTTTGGCGGGCTCTCGCGGTCAATGGAACGACCACTTAACACCCAGCGGCACTATTTTCCTGTCGACCTGCGTGCTAATGCGTAACAGGCCATCTAGTCACATCCTCGCGCGCCGTACTTGTACTTCCCAGGCTCCGTATGCATATATTCCCCGGTGCGAAAGACAGCAGTCTGGATTTCACTACTCCTGCCATGCGCGCACCCATTACCGCTCTCTTTGCATTGGTCGGGTTCGCCGTCTGTTCACTGGCAGCCTTGCATCGTCGCGATGATAACCTCCCCGCTCGCGTTCCATACGTCTTTCCGGAGCCAGGCGCCGATCCAGTACGTTTTATGTAGATTTTACTGTTAAATATGCATGTACTGATGGCTGGCGATATTGACAGGTCGCAGATGAAATCCGCGTTCGGCGTATAAACAACACACTACTCGATCTTGACGGCGTGCTGTGAGTCAGAGTTCACCCTATCCAGTTCCTGCCGTAGTCTCACCATACCCCATACCCTTTTCACCAGCCTGAACTCTGATGCCTTGGCTGAGGCATGGAACAATGTCGCCGTGCTCATCCGCGACAACAATCCTATCCCAGGGGACATGCGCGAGCTTTTCGTGCGTAACGTTCAACGGTATCGTAGTACAAGTGATTAGTAACCCCTGCAGATTCTCCGTTCTGCTGTGCTGAACGGCGCCGCGTACCAATGGTACGAGTTATTGCGTCCACGTGAACTCTGATCTAACGGTATCACCGCATAGGATCCAGCATGAACCCGTTGGGCGCTCAGCGGGTCTCACGACCGCCCAGCTGCGAACTATCCGCTTCGCTCCTCCCTTCGTCGGCCTTGTCAACGCGACGTCCCCTGCCGCCACCGCCTTCAAATCCACTCTCACTCCCCAACTCAGCGCCGCGCTCGATCTGGCGGACTGGTCAACGGCTGCGGTACACGTGCCTGACAACGTCTACAACAACATCGCAGTGCACCTCAACGATACAGAGATAGTGTTTGCGGTTTCGACGGTAGGGTTCTATAATTGGGTGAGCAGGTTTGTGGTCGGGCTCGACATTGACAGTAAGATGAGGGTTGCTGTGCCGATTCCTCAATGAACACCACCGCATATGGTATAGTCAGAACCCCCTCCAGTCGAATTTACTGTTTGCAGGCTTCCGGATCCCTTGGTGCAGTGCTTGTTCAATCCGAGTACAATTCAATCCTTCAAAGTTCCTATGTCATGCGGCGTAGCTCGCGCCCTGCTGAACGTTTTAAATTAGAGCGCAACCTGTTGAGTCATACGATATTGTACCTACATTCTTCTCCGGCCTCTGGTCTAAGCAAGCTGAGACTGAGGTAGAAGTCCAATGGTCGAGTGATGCGAACCACATACATTATCGCATGCCTTCGTAGATTTCCAGCGGCATCGACGATTGACGCATCCCGCGTCTCCGACCTGTCGCACATCATACGCGTCGACGCGTGCAGCAATAGCGTACACGCTGTTTAGCTATTCCGCCCTCCTCCTTTTCCATCGAGTAAAAATGCATCGGCACTTCATATTCTGGCTCACGCGTCGCGCTTGACCAGTAAAGTCGCACTCGCGTCGCACGCAGCGAAACAGCCCGGACCGCGCGCGTTCTGCGGTCGCGTGACCGCGTATGCACGGCTCCCGCACCATCTCAGAAAAACTGAAGATAGAGCCAGGCGTTGCCGTTGCGGCAAGGTACACATATCACAAAAGGTTCAGACTTGTGGTAGGACCTTCGTTGGCTGTAATTCGACACCAGACTTTGAAGATTTCATGGACTTGCTGCCAACTTTAAATTTTGAGCTATCAAATTTTGAATCCGACAGCCCTCCACCCAACGTTCTAAGGAAAGTATTCATGCGATCTCAGCCCGAACGGCCGCATGCCCGTGAGGCTGTTGAGCCCGCAAAAAAAGACGTGTACGACTTGTCACAACTGCGGAAACCATACTCCCACGGCATTTTTTTTTCTGAGCTAAGAAAGCTCTGCTTCAGCCTTACGGTACGCAGATGTGGTTCACGCTTGGGAGCGTGTAAACGGGAAAAGGCGTCCATCAGAGTGAACTTCAGCGCTTCAGTGGCTGCTCGGCGCCAGCTTCCAATTACCACTGTTGCAGAACCATGTCTCGCACAGGCGCCTCCGCCTACAAACAGTCCTCAAGTGGATAATAATCTTCTCAATACGAGTCCTTTCATGCATGGCATCAGCCCTCCTCAACTGGCTCGGAGCATTGATTAAGATGAACACACATCCGGAGAATGTCTTACGTTGTCGCTAGCATGGATGGAACCCTCCGCATGCCGAAAAGCGACTGCGCCAGTGCACCTACACTGCACGATGCGCACTGAACCCCTCCTTACTCACACTGGCAGCCGCGGCAAGATTTTACACCCATATCGCCGTGTCTTCCGCCGACCTCGTCTGGCTCATCTCCGCCGCTAGTAACACCGATGCGTTGCGGCGCTGGGAGATTGTCGTTGGTGCTCGCAGGAAGAAAGAAAAGTCACAATTATGGTGGACGTGCGCTGCGAAGATGCATTGTGCGGAATATGGAAAACAGGAAGATGTTAGAGACCTCCCAGTCACAGCGAGGTGCTCACGTTGTCTCGTGCGTTGCACGACGGGGTCACACTGTTGTGTTGAGGGCAGACGAGCCAGGAACGCGAAGGGGCTCGCGCGGCTGGTCTTCTGTCGGGTACGAGGTGGAGGGAAGCAGCTGCCTGTGTGAAATAGGACCAAGGACGGGCGAGAGCGGCGTCCTGGCGTTGCAGTGAGTATACAGTACCGGGAGAGTCAGTAATGTGCTCTGCGTACCGTGATGTGACAAACGGTGCTTCGTCCACCGGAGGCGGCCCAAAATCGCGCGTACGGATCACGCGTGCAACGTTCCCGAGTCTCGTACATCACTGGAAATTTTTCGAGGATATGGACGCAATCAAGAGTCGGCCTCTCTGGCGGCCACCGTGGGCTCGGGTCCGGGAGGAGATCATGTAGGCACAGGTAGCTATGAAAGCATAGGTATGCCGGCGCGGACCGCTTGGGTAATTCTCCGAGTGTTGTTCTGATGCGGAGGTGAAGGGCTCACACTGAAGAATAGTTGTAGACCGGGTTATCAGGTCTGTCGAGGGAAGCAAATGCGATGACACCGCGGATGAACCGCATGGTATTGTACAGGTTGCTGAGAGCTTTATTCCACATGCCACGCGAGCCGATGAGAACAAGTGTGTCAACCGCGAAGTTGTGGAAAATAGATTTGAGCCAAAAGTTCTCCGACTCAGCGTCTGCCAGCAGCCACCGCGGTACAATGTAGATACCCTAAGGCCCAAAGAATGACATCGTCGGATCGGGGTCGGATGAGAGAGCTGCAAAGGCGTTGGCCGTGTCAGATAATCCAAGGCCCGGAATATGCCTCACCTCCGTAATGGCCGCGAAGATGACCAGGATCCATTCACGTTGTTGCTGGGGCGAAAGAATGAAGCCTTTACAGGCGACGAATTAGATCTGTTTTATGCGGCGCGTACATGCATTAGTGCTGTTTGAATTTGAGCGGCAGGTGTCCACAAGGTGTGCCAGACACTGGTCGAAGGAAAGATCGCAGGAAAGATGGGGGCCGAGCTCTCCAAGATCCTCCACGTATGAAGACTGAAGAAACACGCATATGGCATCAAAGAATTCTCGGAGCTCAAGGTCCTCGTCAGCCCGTTCGAGCACTTGGGTGATTGCGTACTGAGCGCGTGTGTTGGAGGCCTGTAATGCTTTTCTCTCCGTGGTCATCCTGTGCGTGAGATATGGGCGCGTTTTGAGAAAGGGGGATGCTGATTCCAGGAAGGGCCTGAAACACGATTCCCGCGCATGCATGGACGGACTGAAGATGGAAGAAGAGATGAAAGCAGCCGTGTTTCGGGCCAAGCGGTCAGTAACGCGAATAAAAGATGTGAGCAGGGTGTGGTATGGATAGTCGTGATATGCAAGGGGAAGGAAGCTGAGGACCGGGTAGATGACGGCCGCCGCACATGCAACACCCGCGATCGACTAGGCGACGACGGTGTTGGCACCGAAAAGGAGGTCGATTAGTCCCACGAAAAACAAGAGCACAGCAACATGAGGGAGCGCGATGACGATATCGACGACGACCACGAGGCCGAAGCGCTCGATGCCAATGACGAGGTAGACATGGATTGGGCCGCGCTTCCGAAGGGGACATCGGCGCTGCGCGTCCATAAGATATTCGCGGCACCACTGTTGAACGAGGGTGTCCGCCAGCGCGCAACATAAGCTGACAGAGATGCTCATAAACAAAACACGTTAATGCGCACGGGAGAGGTGGACGGCTGGAAATTGGGAAGAGGCGGAGATGGCGAGGCTTGGCCTGTATTCGCTGATCCTTGGGACTATGCGATTTGGGAGAGAAGAGCAAGGGTAGCTTCGCCCGCATCTAGAGAAAGAAAAGTGAGACTTTGAGCTGTAAAAGTAGCGACTATTGCGGCGAAACTAAGAAACGATGGGAGATGTGTAGCTTAGAGGGGGTAGCACGTAGGACGGTGAGGATGCCGTCGGTGTCCCCTCTACAGCCCTCATCAAAAAGATGTCACGCTGGAGTAGGGGTAGCACGTGATCCGGAGTAGAGTACTGTGTATCTAGGACCGCTACTACCACCACGAGCAGGCGATACGCCGTGGATAGCCCCTCGCACCTTCGCAACGCTTGTCAGCGTCGGCAAGATGCTGTGCCCAGAGTGCGTCTTCAAGGTCGCTGAAGATAATTTCGTGTCGAGACCCTTGAGTCTGAGGCTGCTGGGCGCCTAGCTGGACCGTAGAAATCGTCCTCGGACACTGCGGATGAGGAGACCAAAATGCTCGTCTGTTAGGTGGTGTATATGTAGTAGCAAGAAGGACCGCTGAGGCCGATCTTTGCCATCTTGAAAATACGCTGCTCCAGCGCGGTCGGTGGTAAGCGTCGTGAGCGTCGTGTCGGCTCATAACCGGTAACCTCTCATAACCTGCTCGGAGTCAGACCTGAATGTACGTCACATGACCACTTGTGCAGCTTCGAGCGACCTGACGGACTGCGTTTACCGCCTTGCTACCTTCATTTCTAGCTCCTGCGGAATTTGAGCCACATTTCACGCCGATAAATGCGTCTTGAATTCTTCCTGCGCTAAGATAGCCGAGGTACGTGCCTAATGAATATTTGTCCGTGGCGTCGTGACACCGTCCGAATCATTGTTAGGCTTGTGGACCAGCTGTCCTCAGGCTCCACTCGCGCTCACTTCAGCTGTCGATCAACTTCTTCTCGCATGCACATATACTTTACACGTTAACTCTGTGACGCCGCCACGACTGCACGCGCACGCTGATGCTCTAGTGCAAGCACGATTTCAAGTTGGCACTAGCCTCCCACCCGTTCATACCTCGGTGCGTTCTTCGGAAGAGATAAAGTTTCATTCCTCAGGCGTATCGGAATCTGTAGCGTATCCCGCACATTCATGACAGGCCTTGATATTTGAACACGATGCAACCGCCACGATTTCATACTTGCTTCACAATCACCGTGCGGGCCTCTCGCCGATGAACAGGAGCTGAAAGGGGACACCTGGCGGTTTACACGTTTTTACAAGACATTAATTCTGCATCGCCCTCATGCACAAGTGAGACAGCGACAAAGCAAAGTGGCAGCCCGCTGTACAGTATCGATACTTTATTCGCGACTAAGCCTCGCGCGTGTGTATCGATGAGCAAGCACACTTCCAGACGATCCAGATGAAGCTCGTGCGTACCGCTCTCACGCACCGCTGCTTATTCATGTGCTGGACTTCAGCGCATTGATAGCCTCACCATTCGCGCGTGTAAAGGTGATGCGTTCACTGTCTACTTCTGCCACTTTCCAGCCAGGCCGGTTTAGGCTGGCTAATGCACTAGCATCGCTCCTCGCACCGGTAAGTACATCGCACCCCTGCGCGTACGCGCTCCCATTCCCCCAGTAGAACTGTTGGCTCGCTCATCTACGCCCCCCGGATGCGCTTGGAGTCAGAAAGCTCTATCACGCGGCGTAGAGATGATGACCGCCTCGCTGCGCCTAGCGTGCAATATCTGGCTGACACAGAACGGGGTAGAAGAATGTTCCCGGACGCAGAACGCTGTCTTTTTGCAGACTACCTGACATGACCATTGACAGGCATAATCCGTCGCCTTTCAGGCTGAAGTCCGCGCAGCACACCCGGTCCTTTCGTCTCGACCGTCAGAGGTGTGTTTCTAGCCCGGACTCGACACCCAACGTGATAGTGGCGAGGCATAGGGCGACAGTCTTTATACGGCCCTGCAATGCGAGCAACCGTGACCGTACATGCGCACCGCGCCCTCGACGGCCTCAACCGACCCGCCGCCCGCCGACTGCGCTGACCTTGGTCCGTCATGCATGCGTGGGCGGCGGATCAATCTGCGATCCGACGACCGCTCCTTGCTGGACCCGCGGTCGTATTCGTGATTTCGGGCGCTGGGGCGCCCTCTTGCCTCACGCAAAGCCCGGTCGTACTATCAGAAGACATTCTGTCTCCGGGCTCTCATGGCGATGCTAAGTGCGCGCGAGGCGGGTCGGCTGATGCGACTTTGGTCCAAAGACAACTTCGGTACAGTGGCACTGCTGAAGGTAGCAGACGACGACATTCCGGTTGTTAGTATGTCATGATGGCAATTGGCGGCCAACTCTGGTGGTTGCTGTAGCTGCTCGTCCTGCGAGCCACAGCGGAGGCTAGGCTTATCGATCACTCAAATACACTTAAGGCTACTACGTAGTGGCGGGAAAGGGTCCGTATACACTAAGTAACGGACTTTGTGTGCCATAGACCGTCCCGCAGCCAGTTACAACGAATCAATTATAGTCCGCGTACAACAATTTAACGTTTCCGCGGCAGCGACCGCCTGAGTAATCGCCCGAGTGCAGTGACGCTGTGATGTATCGAGGACGACTGATGCCCAGCTTGCGCGACAACATCGCACCACGCATCCGCTCGTTTCCGGGCGCAGACGCCTGCGCGCTCCCATCGAACGTTGCACGTACCAAGCGCAGTGCACTGTATTCTTCCCTTGACCCATTGATCCAAGTCAGGCGTGTTTGCGACGTGCCATGTATCATCTTCGCGACCGCACATCACGTCTTCATAGAGTGTCAGCTAATCTATTCCGTGGAAGCGAGAACCACGCGACAAGCGTATTGACGTTGACAGCAGTCCACCTAGCTCGTAGTACCGCATGGGCGACCACGGCGATCGCCTGGCCGCGAACGGGATAAAGAGTGGGCAAGCCAAAGGCTAGAGGTATTGTATTTGCTTGCTGTATATGTCGACTTTGAAGAAGAGGAATTCAATCTGGGGAAGGGTACTTGAACAGGTAACTTCAGAATCGGGGCCCGGCATAGTACTGCAGCTTATGCGGCGGGGCCCGAGCGGTACGGTCACGGTATTCCGCAGGCACGTGTTACGACTCCAGCCAACAGAGGCTGACTGAACCCGTAGCTGGCTGTCCCCGCTTTCCATTGAGGGCCGTGGAACGTATCGACAAGTATATACAAGTACACGCTTTACGGGGCGGATAGGGCGGTAGTAGTGTAATCGACGAATAGACTAGAGCGGGATGAGCCGTGTGGGAAGGGTGACGCGTTGCGGCAGGCTGGTGACAGGCTGATCGGACCCTAACCTAGGGCTACTTACGCACGTGGCGAGTGAGGGATCGCTGTTCGATGTTCATATCTGGGTGGCCGGCGCCTAGGCCGAGGTGATGGGAGGATGCTTCTGTTCGTTGTACGTTTCCCGTATACAGTCGGGGTGTTTCAGCCGTGCGACAGTTCCCCGATCACCCCGGCTTCGACAGCTTATAAACTCATGAGCGCGTGTAAGGCGTACCGAGCGCACCCGAGGTCCTCAGCTGTCGCCACCTCGCTCGTCCTTCGCATCCCGTTTAGCAATCTTTCAGTTCTTTCCTAGTCAAAATGCCTCAAATCGGTCCCGTCTTCGCTCAAATGTTCCCCCCCAAGCCCAAGTGGGGTGTGGAACAGATTCCTGACCTCAGCGGAAAGGTCACCATTGTCACCGGTGCGTGTCAGCGAACATGCGTGTGCGTATTGCCGACCTGAATTGTGGTTAGGTGGCAACACCGGTGTCGGCAAGGAGACCGTGAGGGTGGGTCGCCATCTGTCGCGGTATCCAGCCTTAGATGATTAATTGCGTGCTAGGCACTACTCAACCACGGCGCGAAGGTCTACATCGCTACCAGGAATGTTGAGAAGTCTCACACCGCAATCGCGGATCTGAAGAAGGACACGGGCAAGGAGGCCCAGTTCATTCAGCTTGACTTATCCGACCTCTTGAGCGTAAAGAAGGCCGCAGAGGAGTACTTGAGGTGCGCGGCCTTGATGTGTGCTGCGGTTGTTCTAGGTTAATGTTTCATTCAGCAAGGAGAGCAAGCTCCACATCCTATTCAACAATGCGTGAGTACGCCTCGGGTTGTTTCATTCCTTCTGTCACTGACTGGCGCGATTTAGTGGCGTCATGACCCCTCCGAAGGAAGAGCTTACGAAGCAGGGCTATGACATGCAGGCTGGCACGAATGCCCTTGGTATGACCCGTGGGATAGGCGTCGGAAGTTAAGCGGCTCATTGTTCTACACAGGGCATTTCTACTTCACGCAGCTCCTGCTTCCTGCCCTCCAGGCTGTCCACGCGGAGAGCCCGAACGAGAAGGCCCGCGTCGTTTTTACGTCCTCGTCTGGCGCATATGTCACAGATTTCCACATCGACTGGTTCGACGAGGGTCCCGCACGGCTCAAGCAGAGCACCGATATTCTGTACGCGCACAGCAAGCTTGTACGTTCCGTACCCCAGTCCGTCGAGGGGGTGTGCCCGATTGCTGACACTGCTCGCAGGCAAACGCCGTGCAGGCCATTGAGTTCTCAAGGCGCTACGCCGACACCATCGTGACCACGGCAGTCAACCCTGGTAGGTGTTTTTTCTGCGTCATGATGTCGCGTGCCGACTTGGTTCCGCAGGTAATCTCCGCACCGAGCTTCAGCGGAACACTCCCCGCGTCCAGAAGGCTGTCTACAACCTCGTCATGTACCCGCCACCCTTCGGTGCCCTCACTCAGCTTTTCGCTGGTACCATGCCCGAGGCGGCCAAGATGAATGGAGAAGTAAGTTCAGGACGTGTTTGTATCATGGAAAGGTGTTCTGAATATGTGTTCAGTTCCTTATCCCCTGGGCCCGTATCGGTAAGTGGCCGAAAGCAGCCGTAGACCCGGAGAACGGCAAGAAGCTCTGGGCCTGGATGGAGGAGCACACGAAGAACATCTGATGCGCTCGCTCGTCTTGGCTCTTCGCTTGTTTGTTAGACTTGCTCAGTTTCCGTTAGTATACCCTGCCTATTTCCCTGAGGGCGCGTGCCGTTCGCGCGCTCCTCATGCATCCAGACCCATCATTGTCCGTAGTTTCACTTTAGCAATGCATCGCTGCTATGACGGAGCTTTTCCGCTTGGATTAAGGTCTGAGTCTTTGTTGGGCCGATCGATGCAGCGTTCAGCTAATTGTGAACATGTATGGTAGACTTATTGGTGTTGCCACGCTGTTTAGCGCGTGACCTATGGCGCAGTGCTCGGTCATATATGACGCCAAGTCATTTCCAAAGAGCCTCAGGCGCAGTGTCTGAGGCGACGAATAACAATATCACACCTATCACAGGCCTGTCGTTACCTGCCGGGACCAGATTACACAAATGCGACGCGGGACCAAGATTCCAGGCAGCGGGCTGGCGCCGGTGCTGCGCACGTTAGAATAGGCATCGCGCATCGTGACGCCGCATCGCGACATTCTAACGGCCTGGCACTCTTCAAGCGCCCATCTTGCGCCGTCTGTGCACCCTTGCCTCGCGTCGTCCTGTACGGGGTCTTGTCCCCGGCGGTTCTGCCCCGGGGATCAATCGAAGCCCGAGTGCGCCTTCATCCGCCTCCAATTTGTCTAGCGTGGGAGGGCGGCCAGTCTCGAGAGCGAAGGCACCGGCTACAGGCTCGAGCCGAGCGCAGCTTGCGCACGTACGGCCATGCTATCCATCGGGCGCAGGCGCATGTACACCCGCGTTGATAACTTACATCTGCCGCCCGGCAGCTTCGGCGTGTGCGGGCAGCTAGCTGCAATATGTGCTGTTCTTTGTTCACATCAACGTGTGCATCACGTCCGGTTGTTTAGGTGCCTACGCATCGCGTGATGACCTGATGAGTGAATCCCGCGCAGGCTATCCCTCCTACCCACCATTGTATGCGCACCCTCTACGCCCTCTCCAGCTGCCTCCCCACAAGCGCACCGGCCGCCGCATGTCAGGCGTCGGACGATGAGCGCCCTGTACGCGCAGCCCGAGGCTGCTCGGGTTCTCCCATTCCGTTGTACCGGCCCGCGTCCCGCGCCAGTACCTTGGCAAGCGCGCGAACCAAGGACAGGATGCCGTCAACACTTTGCGCCGCGGGGGACGGAAGGGATGACAGTCCTTGTCCTGGTACGCAAGGCGAGCCGCGCACGCACTCCTATCTTCATGCACGGCCCGTTGACGCCTCGTGGATTACGCAAGATCGGGCTTCCGCCATGTACCTCATCGTCGACGAGCGCCGTGAGCGTAAAGACAGGGGCAAGGGCAGGGCTGCCGCTCGGGATGTTCGGGAGCTCCCCGTCGGCGGCGCACTGGGATACCGGGGTCTTCTCGCACGCGTACGGGGACACCTGCTGCATGTCGGCCTACGCGCTGTCGCCTGGTGCGAGTTTCGCCACTTCACGTGCCCCGGTCCAGAGAGGTCGCGCATCGTCCTACCCGCATCTGTTTTGACATCGTCGAGCGCGCATCCACGCAGAGGGGCATCAACGGGCTAGGCATTGGATCAAGGCCGGCGAAGGAGGCGGCGTGGAACACAGGCATGGCTAGGGCGGACCAGTGCGATCGAGTTGGAGCCATACCCGCAGTCGATGCGCCGCCTTCGCTGCCGTCAGCAAGGGCATGGATGCCGGCGGCGGACGGCGAGTTGGTGCACGAGAACGTAGAACACCCGGTGCGCGAGCGGCACTCATATGCGCTCTTGCCATCCCTGGCGGGCTTCGCGCCGCGCCTTTCCATGACGCGCGTGCCATTTCGCCCGGCGTTGTCGCTCGGTTCTGCCGCCCTCGGCACTTTGTTTCGCAGGACTGCCTACCTGGCTGATCAACTGGCGATTCAGATGTAGCCCTCAGCGGCTCGCGCCGGGACGATATCTTGCTGCGATTTGCTAAGATGCCGTTCCCTAGGTTCGGACCGGAGGTTAGTGATCTTTCATTGGTGAATTTTCATGCTCCGCCAGCCAAGCGTTGAATCTTCACGCTTGATTCACTCTAGTGGCTCTATACCACCCTGTCGCGGGCTAGTCGCGGAGGAGATGGTATGAACTCCGACTTTCGTCCCGCAATGTTTTCCGCCATGTTACCAGCGTCTTCCCGCTCCTCCGGCGTCTCTGGCTAGCGCAGATGCGAAGATGCCAGCGACGGCTGTTGTTGCTTCCGGGGAACAACTAGCGGCGCGTCACCGGCGAGGTCGAGCTGCCGTGGCCACACTTCTCGCGTGTGGATAGGTTGTGGATAGGTCAGGGAATGGAGAAATCGCTTCTCGAGACGTATCATCGTGTTCGAGCAAGAATGGACTTGCGAGCAACGCTATGGGTTGGAAGCCCTCGCGTTAGCCGCTGCCGCAGTCACACTAGCAGTCGCGAACTTGTGTATGTACCCCCTATCCCTCCGTTCGCTCTTAGTACACCTCCAGTCCATCTTCGCAAAATGCATACCGTCTACGATCCCTAACGCGTCTTCTCTGATTGCGCTAGTCCTGGGCCGGTATCCCGATGTGCTTTGTTCCAGTGTACAGGATACCCACTAGGCCTTCGTGGCTCTCAGAGCCATACAGCAGGCGGCGAAATTAACGTTCGGCTGATACGCCGAGGCAGGGGATAGCTGAACAAACCGGATAGACACCTCTGCCAACTCAAGTTTCATCTTGCTGACTTATCTAGTAGCCGACAGCCTTTTCCCGTCACGTGAATTACCGACTAGCTTGCAGAACTACGTTTCATCATCCCTTAAACCCAAATTTCTAGGCTAACTACGGTACATGCCAATGCTCTCCGCGCGTCCACGAAGGCGGGAAATCCTATATATTAAAAAAGAAAAGAAAAGACACTCTACAGCTGCAAATAATGTACGGAATAAGTGCGGACATATTATACAATGGGTGTGAGACGCAAGGGGAGCTCGGACTTATTGGCCTTCGAACCCTTGATGAAAGGAGTGAGGATGCCGCCAAAGCGCCATACGATCTCGTGGTCAAGCGACGGCGCAATACGGAACCGCGGGACAAGCTGGGACAGTGCGGCCTCTGCGCGTGGGAGATGGATCAGCAAGCTGAAGATAGCCTAGAGATAGATCACCCACTCATTTCGAGCTGCGCGAACTTGAAACCACTGGGTAAGGGAGCACGGTTAATCAGAGTCAATGAGAAAGCTAAGCAGAAACATGTACTCACATACAAGCGCGGCTACCGCCGATAAACGTGAGCCTGTGGGGCGTTGGTTATCAGGCCATCCGGGTCTGTCATACCAACGACGTACGTGTTAGCGTAGACGCCAGGAATACGCGCTTCCGCGACGCTGTCCGGCAGCGGCGAGAGCCAACGTTCCGGTTTCCACTCGTGAGCATCAGGACCCCAGATGGCCTTGTCACGGTTGACACCGACAATGTTGACAATCACCATCGTGCTGCCGCCAGGTACAATGAGCTCGTTGCGCTCCTTCCCAGTGGTATCCGTGTAAGAATGCGCAAGTGGCAGCACGGCGTCCTCCATGCACCTGTGCTTGTGTCAGGGTTCGCCAATGTAAAACCGCAGCGGCACACGCACTGCCTATAGACAACGGGAGCGGGCGGATAGCTATGGAGGATGTCAGCACTATTGACTGGATTGGAACATGTGAACGCACAGTCGGAGCGTCTCACGGCAAACAGCCTCCAAGTACGGCAACTCAACGAGGTCGTCGTGGCCGATCTCACCGTCCGCGGTACAAGCCTCAGTGAGCTCCTCGCGAAGCTTCTCCTGGACCTCCGGGTGAAGTGCAAGCAGATGAATGATGCGAGCGAGGGCGTGGGACGTCGTGTCTGCACCTGCGAGGGTAAAAGTACTAGAGGAACAAATCAGTCACCGAACGACAAGATAAGGTGCGTAAACCGATCCGCACTTGATCTGCGCCAGAAGCTCCTCGTCCGTTAGCCGCTCTTCGTCAGAGGCAGCAAGGTTAGATTTGACTATAGTGGGGAGTTGTAAACGATCGAGGGAGAAAAGTCTGGTGGCAACGTACGAAGAATGCTCATGATGTCCTTGCCTTCCCCGTACTCGTTGACAACCGACTTATCTCCGAGAGCAAACAGCTTCTTCTTCTCCTCCCAGATATCGCGCGATGTCGACTGCATAGTGTCGGAGATGTTCAGCATGACATGCAGCGTGGGCCACGGAAGCTTCTCGGCGACGGTGCGAAGGATGTGGCCAGGGATGTATTTTGTGAGAAGAGGGAGCAGGATGATTCCGAGTGCGAGCTTGGAAGTCGTCGGGCTACGGAATACGTGTGAGGCTCCGGGAGGGCAAGCCGAAGGATAAGGAAATACTCGAATTTTTTCAAAGCGGCGCTGTAGCCTTCGTCCTTACCGTCGATGGAGCCGAAGCTGTGTCCGAAGCCAGCCTGGGCGATGAGATCGAGCGCAAACCGGCTGCAGTAATCCATGACGTCAACATCCTTCTTCGTGTCCTTCACAACCTGCTCGTTCATGCGTGCCACCCACTAAAGTAATCATTAGTGGGCCAGTCCTATCGCAGAATGAGCACTCATAAATACCACGCACCTTCCGGGAAAGCGCCAGGAAGATGGGCATGATACGCCGCATGTGATTGATTGAGAACGCTGGGTTCATGAGTTTGCGCTGCTTACGGTGCACGTTGCCTGAGAAAAAAATTAATTACGGAAGGAAGAAAAGATTATTGTTCACGTACCAAGGGCAGAGAAAAGACCAATGCCCCCAATGACCAAGCGCGTGTTCCTTCGCCGAACTTAGCATGACGCAGACGAGCACAGACAGAAGGACTAACTCTCGGATACTGTCCAGCTCTTCGAAAGTGTCCTGGTTCTTCACGAGAATCTCATAAATAGCTTTCGTGTCCGCAATAGATAAAAGTTTGCCCTGTAACCTTGAGCTTTAATGCGAGTGGAATAAGTAACATAACTCGTCGCGCACCCCGAAAATGCCAGGCAGGCCGATGACCCTGCCGTACCGCTCCATGGTCTTCTCCTGGTAAGGGATGGCATCCTCGCCGAACCACAGTGTCAAAACGCCTGCCACTCGTGAGATCGAAAGCCGGGAATTTCTACCAGCTCGCTCACCCGTAATGAAGGAAACGCTTGCTGGACCAGGCACAATGTCCAGCGGACGCTGGCGAACAAACCGGCTCACAAGTACATACAAAGGAAGACAAACGGCGACAGTGACTGATAACGGAAGGAGCGGTAACAATGCCATGGCTGGGACAGGTAGGGTAACCGGGCGGCAGAGGCTGTCGTGCCGTCTATATACGACTAATCGAAGGCTTCGACCGGACTTATCGCATCAGGGTCGAAGCAACGTAGTATTCGCTGTGTCATGGACGGCGAGCGGGAATGCAGTCATCCACATCCACGTTGTCGTGAGGATTTCCTGTGCGAATACAGTTGATATGTGCCACCATCTCGACCGTACCTTGATGCAGCTGTGCTCAATCCCAGCGTCCGTTATGGAAATCCCGACAGCGCTCGCGATGGTCCATTTGGCGAGGAGGCAGCCGCATTCAGAACGCGAGCAATCCAGAACATGATTCCAGAACATGATTCCCAGACAGAGGAATATACGAGCTCCTCTAAGTCGCGGGGCGCGCGTCTGGTCACGCCCGTCACTGGATCGACGCCGCCTTCTCTACTCTCCGCCGATGCGATGCCCCGTGGTTCCCAGCGATGGACGCCGTGTTCTCGTCTTTGCACCGATGCGATGCCTTCGTATCCCTGCCAAACGGTCGGAAACATCGTATCTAAAACAAGATTATCAAGGCGCTCTGGCTAGTGCTGGCACTTGTAGGGATGGCAAGGGGGCGGTGTGAAAGTGCGTTTACGGAAGCTACATACATTCTGGCTCGGATTTATGCGCTCAAAATCGATGCGACGCGTTTTTGCCAGGCATGATCTGCACTGCCGATGACCGTTACACCGCCGAAGTCAATGGTTACGATCAGCAATCCCATCTTGTTCTTTTCCGCCTGCCGTAGGATCAAAGTCGTAGGCCCGAGCATGAAGTTAAGGTACAATAGCGCGCAGCGACAATGCTGCAGGGACCCTTGATTAAGGCAAATTTTGAAAGGAATGATCAGCCCCGCCAAGGTCTAACATGTAGCGGACCGAAGGCGGTATTATGTTGATTAACCGGGACCGAGGACCAGTCTATCCCAAAAGACATCGTCCGTGGCAGGAGACGCACAGGCCGTCGCGCACAGCGCTCGATGCTCAGAGCCTAGTGCAGATTTATAGCGCCGCCAATACTCACTATTCTCAGGATTTGGCGGGCGCAAGGAGAATGCAAATTCATTAACACGATGCTGATGAGGGGGAAATCGGAGAGCTAACGATAGTGAAGTGTTCCTTGCATCGATGGCCACGAACGCCGTCGTACGCGTGGTCTGTCCGGCATGCAGGGCTTCAAACTTATGTAGCACAATCATGAGCACAATCAGAGGTGTTGCACTGGAAGTTGGCGAAGAACTTAGCCTTCCCAGATAGCACAACCTCCTGCGGTGCAGTTGCACCCATAAAAATCAATGCAGCGGGAGGAAAGGCTCTCAAGAATACGACAGCATACAGAAAGCCAGAATACCGTACCTATCGGTGCCGAGACGCGCATACCCAGGAAAGCACATGATGTGATCGACATATCTCGCGCTTCGCCGAACGATGCTCCGGAGTTTTTTGCACCCTCGCGTCGGGCAATCCAACCGTCTTCCTAACCTACACTGCCATGACTCCCAAAACCTCCAAGGAAATGTGGGCTATTCCGGACTGCTCAAAGAAGTGGTAAAGAGTTATTTACATTCCTATGGTGGCTAGCGGCCGGCGTCAGTGCCATAGCTTGCCGTGAAGACCGGCGTCCGCACGCCACCCGTACCTTGTACCCCTCTGAAACGCCCATAAACCTGTCTAGTCCTGATGTGTATACGAAAATTCCTTTCGTGGAACAGACGCCGGTAGAGACGATGAGATAGGGGTAATTGGGGAGTTGCCCTACCTCCGTACATTTCTTGCTGGCACACGCTTGCTGCAGCCATCGGGTTCAAGATAACATGGAAACCCTTGCAGCGCTCTCGAATACGCCGAGGGTGTTCGGTGATGTACTAGAAATGATGCACTAGAGGTGAGCCGAGTCGAAGTTTCTAGTGGTGCAGAACAGACGATAACCGACTATCGGAAACGCGGAGCGCGAGTGAGAGATATGCGGCTCATGCCTAGGCCGTGCAGTCCATAATAAAAAGACCAGCCGAGAGTTAATTGAAGACAAAAGAGGTTCCAGCTGCAGAATACCATGATTTCGTCATTCCTGCACTTTTCGAGTTGATTAGGGTGGCATACTGCCAAGATATCGATGATTCCTATCACCGGAAGGCCTCCCGAGCGCTACCAAAAGCTTCTGGCTGAGCTATTATCGTTGCCAGTGAGCTTCGCCCGGACGTTTTACAGTTCAGTGCGAGACAGTGATCGCAAGAAGCGAGGCCGTTGGGATTTAAATCAAGCAGTATCATGCGTGCCATACCGTGTTCGTCCGTCACTGGCAGGGTCGAGCGCGCAGCGCAGGGGAAGCAAGCCACACCCGCAGCCGCCTTGGCTTGTTCGAGGAAACAGCCCAGGATCCAGCGCGATCGCAGTTCCTTTCTCTCTGCAGCAACTACAGGCGGAAGCCTTCCTGAGATTTCATGAACAATGGACTGAGGCAATAAGATCTCAGGTAGAAACTGCGTTAAGAGCAAAGGGAAGACGAGGAACAGTATGGCTACAGTATGATGTCGTAAATCCGGGATCTTGTTAATAGACTACGTCGCTCGTAAGCAGATGATAGTTTAGCCATATACTAATATGTACCCAATAGAGAGCATCATCTTGCCACATGCAACGGCCACTGGCAGTAACAGCTGTGGCGAAGACATAAGAGTGAACGAATTACCTCGTCGTCCAAAGTTTGGCCTACTGATCACACATCACAGATAATGTCCATTTCAAAGACGTAGCAACGTAACATGTACTGGGGATGGGAGGGGGAGAGATACACAATCGGAAAAAAGCACGCCGAGCAAGACACCGAGTGCGAATAGGGAGTGGGGAGGTCGATCACCATCCTCATTTTCTCACGCCTCAGTAAACTACGTAGAACGCGGGAAACCGCCTTCTCGCCGTAGTACTTAGGCTTCGTATCGCTTAGCCACATATGTCTGGGAATAATCGGGGAGGAACGTCTGGGGAAGGGGGAAGTGGGGGACCAGGAGCCAGAGCAGAGGCTGACGTGGCAGGGAAGGCAATGCGGGGTGGGGACCCGGCGGCGACAACGATAGACGAACACTTTCGAGGCATCAACGTGGACCCGAAACGACGAGGCCTGAGAAGCAGGGCTGCAGAGAAGGAGATAATCGTCACACCAGGAGCAGAAAGGGAAAAAACAAGAAAATCAAATAAGAGGCGCGATGACGGGATCACAGAGTCTGAGCCACTGTTACCCCAGTATTCCATTCAGTACCTGGCATACCACACTCTTTTCCTTGCACTCTTTTCAACATGATGCACACAAAATCCAAGGATAAAGAGTATTGTGAAGCAACCTTGCTCAAGGAGACCATCATCCTGCAAGCTCTTGATATTTATGAGGAATAGCAGAAGAAGCCAATGCATGAGCTTGAAAAGGCTGAGAAGCACAAGGCAGGCTGGAAAACCCATCTTGTGGCCCCCTACTCAAGCATGTGCCTAAGCCAAAGAAGAAAGATTTTATTGCTGATCTCCAGGACGTTAAGATGGATGAGGAGGAAGAGGACATTGCTGAGGAGGAGGAACCCAAGAACAATGAGGAAGCGAGATTTGACAGTACTAGTGTGGCATCATGTTGACCCCGTCTGTACACTCTGATCCTGGCCCTGATTATCTTCATTACCTGGTCTTATCAGGCTTATCAGTGCTGTACCATTTGGTGCAACTTGCACGGGATGCCCCTTCCTTCCGTCCTACGCTTTATATATTTCACTCAGCCATAGTAATAGTGCATAATTACACGCTTACAAATTTTAGAGCTGGGAAAATGCGAACTGGAGGCCTTATACTCGACACAAAATTTGCTGTACAGGCTGACAGTAATAAACTGTAAGTGACGTGCACCATAATACTGCGGTCCATCGCACGTCTAACCTACCATAAGCCGCAAGCCTTCCCTCTCCCGTCGGAGATGTGCTCTATGCCACGCCTTCACTCAAGTAGCGGAGGGATCATTTCGTACCACCTTTCCCGCCGCAGACGTGTTTTCCCCCTCGCTTTCATCTTCACCCACATCGAAGACCTCCTCGCGCTCCCCCCACACGTCCGCAAGCGCCAGGCTGTCTGCGCGTCCGCGCGTTTTATGCTTCGGAAGGACGCCGGGCGTGTTGTGTATCGGCAAAAGCTCGCCGTCTTCGCTATCGGATGGTAGATGCAATGACGACGCGGACGTCGAGATCGGGCGGTAGAGGCGGCTGATCTATGGTGTGGGAGATGTAATGAGAACTGTTTGTGAAAGGACGAAAGAGAGAACGCACCTCGCGCCGGTGGCGGTGGTAGCGCTCGGCGTGGTACGCGCTGAGTAGCCCGATACTGGACCCGAGCAGGTTTGCCTGAGAAGCGGGTCTTCAGTGCACAGTGGGCAGATGTCGCAGATGACGCACGACTATGTCGCCGAATTGAAAGTTCTTGTACTGCGCAAAAATGAGCAGGAAAAGCGCTGAGAAACAAGTTACGCACAGGAAGCAATGACTGCACAAATTCACTAGCAATCCCTCCCAGGAACAAACACACGAAGCTCGTCAGGATGAGTGGTGCACGGTGCCAGAACCATATTCTGCGGGCGTCCCTGTGTCACGCCGGCATCAGCACTGTATCGCACAGAAGGTAGGGCGACACACTCCTCAACATCTGTGATAAAGTAGAAGAGGAATGTTGCGAGGCCGAGGCAGACGAAATGGAGTAGCTTGTCGTTGACAGGCAGCGCGTGGGCCCAGTTCGTGAGCCCGAGGAAGGCGAGTGTAACCATGACGAGACCAGTGATGAGGACAAACCACTAAAATACGGAATTGAGTAAGACCTCGGGGAGTAGGTGCAATCGCGACGGACCCAGCGTATTCGTAAGGGAAAATCGTATTTGGCGGTGAGCTGCATGCGCTGCGAGCGCATGAGACCCTTGAAGGCTTTCCGGCCCAGCTTTTGTAGCGATTTTTTATTCAGCGAGGTGGCCCGTTCTGGTAAGTCTAGAGATATAGCCATTATGCGCGACTAATAGCAGCGAGGAGAGATGTAAGCGAGGTGGATAGATATGATGGGTGGGCAAGTCTCAAAGCGCGGCGCAGCAGCAGCGCCGTCGGCGTTAACACGGTGGGTGAGTCCGTCAAACCAGTACAGCCTGGTGGCATCGTCGATA
The DNA here is from genome assembly GCA_022160365.1 of Vararia minispora EC-137. NCBI lineage: Eukaryota > Fungi > Basidiomycota > Agaricomycetes > Russulales > Lachnocladiaceae > Vararia > Vararia minispora. The sequence goes on from MU273605.1 coordinate 58,499, forward strand.
TTGAATGAAATTGTTTGTGACATTACGACAGCTATGTGCATATTTTGGCTTATTCTATGGCCATTATCCAATACCCACATACACGCCCTTAAAAGTACAGGAATTACAGACTGCTCGTTGACTATGCCTATCATAAATCTGATCCAGCGTGAAGGGAGGGGTGCGATTGTGATGCGAAAGGAGCAGCGAAGACAGCGAGTGAAGTTATACGAGGCCAAGCTAGAAGGGAGGAGGACTGCCGCGATGCGTCCCGCGGAACGTGTGATGAAATGCAATAGGGCGGTCGACCACATCCTCCTTCGAATCCTCGTGTTCGCTCCAAGTTGTACACAAGACAGGTAGCTCGCCCAGCATATCCGCGCCGCTGCCTTCGAAACTAGATATCGAGGATGTTGAGGGACTTGTCGACAAGAATCGCCGGGGAGGAGAATAGCTGGCACGCGAACTGGTGGCAGAGCTAGATGGTGAGGGATAGCGGTGGCCAAAGACGTCGCGCGCGGACTCAAATTGATCCTCGTTACTCTCGACGGCCATCGCCTGGAAGCTGTCCATTACGTCCACCAGGCCCGCCGGCTTCGCAAGGGGACTCGAGCGTGCTGCACGTCTCCCCTTATCCGTCATGACATCGCTAAAGCGCACACGCTGCCTTGTCTTGGAGGGTGCCGGTGCAGATTTGAAAAGCGACCGATCCTGCGCCAAAGACGAGCGAACTTTGCGTCGCGCAGGGGCGGCGCGGCCGTTGACTTTCAATGCAGACGCGCGCGGGGGAGGTCGGAGTCGGCTCGGGCCAGAAACAGGGGTGGAAAAAACAACTGGTTGCCGAGATGCGGTGGAAGGAGATTCCATGTCAAAGCCGTGAGAACCCGAGTTAGGTCGTGTTCTGCAGGGTCGGGTAGCAGCGATCTCCGGGGACTATAACGCACGAATAGTGCACCTAGTCAGGCCGGTTGACCGAAGATAGTTGCGGTTGAGCACTTACTCTATTGAGCTTAAGTCCGTAGGGTGTAGTGAGCCAAATACAGCTTCGTGCGACTGAACTCGGGTGATCCTTGGGAGTTCGTTGGGATCTAGTATGCTCGCGAAGAGCAGAGTACCACGCACCAGTTGACTGAGCGCGTAGCAATATAGCACAGCACAAGGAAGGTGGAGGCTAATAGCTGACTTGATGTTGCCGGGAGGGTCCAAGGCTAAAACTGAGGTAGTGCGCGAAGGGTCTGAAGAAGCAGTTCGGGGCGCAGCCTATGCCGAAATCGAGGGGGGGAGAGTCGGACCGTGTAGATTACTGAAATGTTCGTTAGCGTCGTTCCAAGGCTTCAAGCTTCAAGCTTCGAGAGGTGGCTGGGCACAGGGGTCAGGGTTGGATTGCGAGGGAGTCATTAAGTGGCGCGGGCCCAGCAGAGTCCGGACAATATACCGGAATGCATGATGCGACAGCTTCTCACGCCTCTCGATCGTTCCCTTCTGCGATCCATCGTTCACTTCTGCGATCCATCGTTCATTGTCTCCCAAGAAACAAAAGGCTGGGCACATTAGTATTTTCCATATCTCTTCCATTTCATACGTGCTCAGACCGCTTGTGGAATTCAAGAGGCATGTAATGGCCGCACGCCCAACCATTTACGCGTGTTGCTAGGGATCGTTGCCTTTTTGTTCAGGACGGACAACGCTTTGCAAATGAGATACATATTGTGCGGGATCGAGCTGTTAACAATATACGGTCGCACGCATCCTTGTTCTCCCGTCGCGCAGGTATAGGACTGGACCCCAGTATATAAAGCAGCTGTGTTGTCTGCGGCAGAGATGCGACCGCCTGGAGCGACCACCGTTTGCCTACGAATACAAGTCCTTGACCACAAGCGCTGCCCTGATGGTCTCCTCGCATACGACCGCGTTCTCCGACCAAGCTACGCCGATCTCTGCCACGCTACCGCTCCCTAGCAGCCACCCACAAGCTTTACAGCATATCGCAGCCGCCGTCCCTACGCAGTGTACTTGCCGCCTCTGTTGGAGCTGGGAGACATCCTCACGCGTCCTCGCCTACGGTGTCCCGCCGACCTGCGAGGCAGGTTCGCCTGCACACGTCGAGTACCTTGAGAATTGCCTTCTGCAGAAGGACAAGTGGGTTGAGGACCTGCTCCTGAAAGTTGAAGAAATGAAATATCTGTGCGTAGATTCCATATATCGCAGAGAGCGAATGGGGTATGACACAGCGAACGAATAGTTTGATGCGCTATGGAAGTCACGAACGACTTGAAGACGACAATATTAAACCATCGCGAACTTCTAGGTCCAAGACTGAGAATCGACGCAATGATCCGCACGACAACCTCACAGAAGAATCTTCTCAGCCGAAGAGCGAGCTTAGTGTTGAAGAGATCGAGCCTGAAGATCCCTTCAATAAATTTGTATCTGGTAACCGACATCAAATTCCGTCAAAGGAGGTCCCCGATCAGTCTGCAGGGGAGACTATCAATGAGTCGGAGGAAACGGCTGCCTTCATGACGATTTCTTCAACCGCTCTGGCAACAGATGCAGCATACCCACATACGCCTGCCGACTCCGACGCATCCTCAAGCACGACATGCCTGCTCTCTTGCGAATGCGACTTTGACAAGCCCGCCTACATTCCTATCGCATCCGATGGTGGACCTGGTCGTCAGGTTCTTTTGCGCGCACGGCCGTTCTCGCGGGCACGCTCATCTGAAGGCGGGCGCAAGCGACGGCGCGAGTCGAATCAACCGTACTCCTCCATAGAGAAGAACCAGCAACGCATTCCAGCGATCCAGGCCACCGAAGTCGTACCAGATCCCGCGATTTCAAAGCGCAAGATGGACGAGCGAGCGAGCAAGCGTATCAGGCTGGGCAGTTTGAAGCTGTTCCCGCGGATCTCCCTCCGGCTGTAATCCTTGAAGCGCTAATCAGGTTCCTGTACGGCTGAGTACGACTGCGAATACACTAGACACGACTGACGGTACGAGACTCCCTGCATGAGTCGACGCACCAAGTACGAGCGTAATAGCATCTTCCTCGCCGCGCATGGCTCAGATTACACTTCTGCCCCTTACACAGACGCGGAGCTGTAGCGTGATGAAATACGAGGGCGAATAAAGTGTGTTTCTACATGTGCACAGCTCCGTATGACGGTGAGCAGGGGTGACAAACGTGAGACTAGAATTATGTATATGCTTGACGGTGCGCTGTGCGTGAAGGTCGGTGCAGTATGCGTCGACGGGAGAGATAGAGGCAGCGAGGACAGAAACGGTGTCCGTGACGGGCGTGGATAATGAAGACGTACGGTAAAAGTGCGGTGAAGAGGACCGATGGCTCAGTATGCAGGCGCAGGAGCGTCGGGTACTGGAACATGATACGTCAGCAGAAACAGGAGGAGAGGGGAGCGGGAGCATACACGGCGGAAGTTCCGGTTTTTGAGCGAATACGCGACCGAATACAACGCCCACTCCCTCGAACACTCCAAGAAGGATACCGCACGCAACAGCCGAGCCGAGGGCTGCTTTTGGGCCACCTAGAGCAGATAGCGTCAGCGTACGGTCTTAGTGATACGACTGCTTACATTGCCCCAAGAGTTAGCACAGACTTTTAGATACCACAGGACATACAATACGAAAGAATGGTATGCTCAGAGAACTCACTTCGTGCGGCAAGACATCCACCTGTCATAAACCCCGAGATGATGGCGTTCCAGGCGTCCTCCTTTTGCCGGACTCCCTTCACAGCGCAGTCGAATGTCGAGAACATGCCACCCCAGACACCAAAATTTCCACCCGTCACCGGTGCACGCGCCTTGATAGTGGAAATGGCGCCGACAAAGCGTTCACCCTGCGCAAATACTGAGCACAAGCTACATAGGTGGTAGGGACGGGTGAAATAAGACAGATATGATAACGTACGCGTGGTGAATTCCGTGCGCCTTTGATACCGTGCCAAATACCACCGCCGACAGCCCCCATAGCAAACGCACCGCCAAAGTCATTGAGAATGACCCATGGGCTGTGTCATCCAAGAATCAGCATCTCCGCATTCGTGCGAATGTCGGAAAGAGTACCAAGGATCCCGAGTGTGATCTGCGTGAGACATGTCGGTAGGTAAAGAGTATCAGAGAAGGAGGCGACGGGAGAAAAGAGAGGGGGACGCCGGTGAGAGAGGAGATTGCTGGGCCCAGTGTCGTGTCAGAAGGCCGAAACTTTACCGGCGCCTCTGCGTCGGGCCATGCCGTCGGGTTCACGTGCTAACGCACTCACGTGACCGCGCTAGTCAATAAACAACTTTGAAAGTTGGACGCGTTTTGGATCCGGACCTTGACCACATCGTTGCAACACCGCTATGACCACTTCTGCCACAACAACCACTGCTCGGCCTATATCAGCCGTGCGCCGCTTCTCTCAGGTTTATGTTGATCTCCCTCCCTCTCCATACGGACGTGCTTCTCCTACGTCCCGACAATCCCTAAGCACGCCTTTCGCTCTACATAACAACGCGCGGATGGCTATTCCTGACTCTTTGCCCGTCGCGGCTAAGCGCAAGCGCTCTCCCGACGACACATCTACCTATGGCTTGGCTATTGCTACAAAGAAACAGAAGGTAGACGCGGGTGCTCAAGACAAGGCGACAACGATAGTGCCGAAGGGAGCCATCGTAGCTGACAGTGCTCCTCAGGCTGCTGTAGTTTCGGAATCAGCGGTCAAGGGCTATTGCCATCAGTGTAGCCGCCAGTACCCTGCCCCAGGTAAACTTGTACTCTGCTCGTATAGTATAAGCTTAAGTTATGCATGTATGCGCACAGACTTCGTCCAGTGCACCTTTTCAGGCCATAAAGGGACGCAATGCAATGCAAAATATTGCAAACCGTGTCTCCGGAACCGCTACGAGATTGACATGGACTCTGTCACTAATCGGGGTCTTTCTGGTTTGAAGTCCAGGGATCTCGAAGGCCACACAGCATCCAGCTACGTATTCAAGTAGACTAGGTCCATTATATTCACTTCTGTATACGTGCTTATCTATATCGCAGATGTCCCCGCTGCAGTGGTACGTGTAATTGCCGTTACTGTCGCAAGCAACAAGGCCTCCCGCCCACAGGGTGAGTTTTGTGCTATGTGGTACTCCACAATTCAAGCGGCTGAATCTCGGTCTAGGAAGGTGTCCGCACAAGGGATAGCCAAAGTAAGTGTTTACGACGGGAAGCCGAAGGCATCGCTGCATGGTTTCACGGATGTAGATCGGTCCCGCTGATGCTCGTTGTTAGGGTGCTACCGTAGGCAAAAGCAAACGGGAAACTCTCTCCTCGACCAGACCTAAACCGGCGTCAGCAAAGCCAAAACCGGAGGTTGTCCTTAAGCTTATGCCCGCTCAGACACTCAAACCCAAGCCTGCTACTAAGCAAAGCGTCGATACAAAGGGAAAAGGCAAGGCGCCCTTCATGGCGCGACCGGCTGTGAAGGCTCCCAATGTTCACAAACCAAAGCCTCCGCCACGTGTACACTGGGCACGGGTGCCCGTTCCGTCTTCATTCACCCTCGAGCATGCGCTCCAACGAGTCCACATTCATGACTTCGTCCTTCGCTTTGCATCACTCTTCGATCTTTCTCGCGCACAGCTCGATGAACTGGCAGAGATCGGTGGGCGACGCTTAGACGAGGACGACGGACCCGAGGAAGGTGAGGATCCGAGTGTTGCGGTCGGCTGGGTCAAGGAAACTTGCCTGCGCACATTGATCTCTGGCCTCTTGAGTATCATTCAAGGGAGTGAAGAGCTAAAGGGCTCGAAAGAAGCTCAGGCAGCATTGTCCGACGCCGTCAGAGCGACGAAAGCGAAGTGGACAAACGTTAATCTGACTCGCCTCTGGACCTCTCTCGCCGGCCTGCGCTCCTTTTTTGATTTGCCAGGTCCTCTCCCGCCTCCCACCGGTACACGAGGCCACCTGACGCGCAGCGGTGCACAGCTCGGCGCGGACGGCGTGCAAATCACGTCTGCCGCACAGCTCGTCCCGGTCATTGCGGCGCTCATCGAGCCGGCGCTTAGCTCGCCTCGTATCAGGGAAGAGTTGGAGGCGGGTCTCAAGCTCGCGAAAGATCTGTCAAGGGAAGAGCGCGAGCAAGCAAAGGCAGAGAAGGAACGTTGGAATATGTGGCGGTCGGTCCAGGGGAACGTCTCCGTATGCCTGATATCTTCTCTTCGATGACATTGTATTAAAAGAGCTAACAGACGAAGGCGGAACGCGAGAAGCATAAGCGCAAGCTCGCGTCCTATCAATCTGCTCTTCAGGTCGCACTGCAGGACAGTACGCTGCGCTTTGTGCCCCTCGGAACGGACCCTATAGGACGGTGGTTTGTCGCGACTGCTCCCAGCGCAGCTGAGCGTGAGGCCGCAGCAGCGCTTCTTGCCGGAGACATGCACCACGACGGCAAGGCTCGCTCCCGCAATTTCGTCAGTGTCAACGAACGCAAATCACTCCGCCGCTGGGACTGGTTTGTCGCCGTCTATGGCAAGCGGCCACCTGATCCTCTAATCCTTCCGCCCGATTTGGACGCCAATTCGGGCGACTCGAGCGACTCGGACGAGAACCAGGGCGAAGAGGGGCGCTGGTGGGGCTTTTGGGAACCCGTTGAGATCCGGAGGCTTGCAAACTGGGTTGCCCACGTCAATGGTCTGCAAGACCCTCCGGAACTCAGGCCTGGGGCCCCGACAGAGGGCACTTCGTCATTCAACGGGCCGACAAAGCGTAGATCGGCAGTCGGGTCGCGCAGCACGAGCGCGACGGCTGTGGTGATGAACAGTCCCGGGCCGCTGTCGACAGAGTCGGAGTCGGAAGCGCTCACCCCGCTGACCGACTCATCTCTTGCTGACCGAGACATGCTCTCTCCGCTCACGTCTTACGACGAAGATAGGGACGAGGCCAGACAGGGAATGTACAGGCAGCGCGTGTCGCGCAAGGAAACTATGCAGCTTGTGCGGAATTTGCGCGAGTACGCTGATGTGCTCGAATGGCGGGCGTGGCGCATGGAGCCGGACGAGGATACCATATCTTACGATGGGAAGGACAATGCCACAGCAGTATAGTCATTGTTCACGATGGACCTGAGGCCTACTGCTCCAGAGTGACATTTGCGTTTCGTATTTTATTCTTTCATGCCCTCGCCCTGTTGCAAATACTTACGGCCACTCAACCTAATTTACGCACGTTTTGCTCGTAACATCTATCTTCCTTTGCATTCACGACTGGACTCAGGCTGGAACGGCGCCTTGACTCGATTCCTGACATGCGGACAGGTTTTACAGGATGCTCTGCGATCTAAACACCGCTTGCACAATACGGCGGTCATACTGCGTGTCTGCGCCCTGAATCACGCAGGTGAGTGTGCTCACGACTCTTCCTTCGCCACCGTGTCCATTCTATTGAGGAATTTTCAGCCACGGAATCTTGCAAAATAGACAATCACTAAAACGACATAAAGCCGCATTACTCCGAGTCGTCGAAGGTTAGACGCGGCACCTGTCCCCGGGCCACACAAACCTTACAACCAGACATCTCTACGTAACAATTGGCATACGAGTCTGACTGCAATGCGGCACATTCGAGGATTGGGAACCCAGTCCCGTTCACGGCACACGATGACGCATACGTTGAAAGACGCAATGCTCGACGAATTCCAGACTTCTTGGAGGCAGGAAGGCTGGATATAGGCGTCAAGTTGATTCGCATAACCTTTCACCCTCTCTCCTGCCGTGGGCTCGGCCGCTGGAGTCAATGGCACCGTCTGCAGTACATCGGAGTTCGCGCTGTCTATTCCTGGCCACGAGAAAAGGTATGCAAACATAGTCTGTCTTCCCGCGAGGGGAGCAAGGCTCACGGCTCTGCCTAATACCCTCTCGCATCTACTGTCCTTGCTTTCACATGTGTTGTTGAGAGTTCGTGCACAATGTGTCAATGTGCACATCTAACCAACATCTCCGCCAGGCCAACGTCTATCGACATCGACGATACGGCACAAAACACCGTCGAAAACTACTAGATGGGCCTCATGATGTTTACATGGTTTGCGTTGTTCGCTATGACCGTCCATACGTACGTTTGTATGTTCTGGCGACAGGGTGCGCATGTTCGGGGCATGGTCCTCGTCGCGACTGGCTGCATCTGGTTGTTCATCTCCTCATGGTTAACCATTGCGCCACCGACGCTCGGCACCCATGACACGCCGTACATGTGCCCAGTGCTGGTATGGTGCCCTCTTCTCACTTCCCACGCAACCTGTCGACCTTACCATCGAATCCAACACGTAGTACTGGTGCCAGATCAGCAAGCATCTCCCTGACGAGCAACAAACGTGCGAATACCTCCGCTGGTTATTGCTCGCCGTCTGTCTAGTGCTTTGCATCCCTCTTTACCTGTGATATCAAGGACACGTCTCCTCGGATGAATGCCGTCAGTGGCGAATACGCTTCCACCGTCTGTCTCCTGGATCCACTTTTTCCAGTGCAAGCGCGGGCAGACCCTCGCTATCCTCAGGCACGTAGTTCGTTCGCCCCCTTACTTGTTGGCTTCTTTGTGAGCTCAGTCGATTCCAGGTATCCAGTTGCGTATTTCTTGGTACTCCCGTCCTTGATCGTACGATCGATCCAAAAAGAGCAGAAGTCGTTCGTTGCTCTTGTGGTTCTCTTCATCACCGTAGCCCAGCTCGATATTCTTGGCGTAGTCCACGCCTTTCAGCTCTTTTTCACGTGCCTAAATGCCCTCCCTTTCAGGAGTCTTCCCCCCAAGAGCACCTAGCACGAGAATAGCCTTTATCCATCGTCCCTGCCCGAATCCAGAAGCTTGCCTGCTGCGAAGAGAAAGCGGCCAGGACGTGAGAAAGCCGAGAAGGACAAACGCAAGCGACGGGGCATGGTATACCTCGCTGAAGATAGCATCCTCGAGGTCACATCGCCTGCGGACACCAGGATCATCCCGCTCATCGTCCACGGGCAGTTGCTACACGGCCAACGAAAGCATTGTGAGCAGCAATGCACCGGTCATCGACCAATTGGAGGCACAGGTTTGCGTCAGGAAGGACCCGTGATTCACCTGCCGGGATAGCATCTCGTGCGCGACGGATACATCCTCGACGATAGGTAGCTCGCGTGTCCCCGCAGCAAGCTCCAGCACGACAGACATGGCCAGTGCGGTGTAAATCGTCGGAACGTAAATTAAAACGTTCTAGGTGTGTGAATCGTACCACTGGCAGCGCTGCGGCTTCGCTGGCAACTCCGTGAAGATTCGGTCTAAATGTTAATTTCAGCACACCGGCCCGATGCCATTCAAAGAAAGAGCAGTGGTTGGAATGGATTGCACTACCTATTCGACTACAGACAGCGCAGCGGCATCCTCCACCTTTTTCACCTCTTTCCGAAGTGTGTCAACCTCATCTTGCCTATGCGCGAGGAGCACGTCTACACCCTCACACGCGCGCAGCGGTACAGCCAGCACTTGCTCGTCCATCGCCCGCCGCAGCGATACCTATCACTCGCGTGAGCCTCAGCTGGCACAAGCACCTAGAGAAGACGCACCTTGATGTCTCGTTCTGCACCCTCGAGCATACGCCGCCAGTCCCCGAGCCAAGCACGCCGAGCCTTCTCCCAACGGCCGATCGCCCAGCGCAGCCCACCGACGGCGACAAGCAGCCCCGCACCGACCGCCGTGCTAACGTCTCCGTTGACGGCTGCGAGGTCTGTGCCTGTCAGGACGTCTGCGCCATGCACCCAGCCGAGCCACGAGACCGTTACGGCTGCGCCCGCACCGAGACTGCTGGCGGATCGCACGGCCAGAGATTGGGCGGCGCAGCCGAGGACCGCGGTTGGGCCTTCATCCAGGCGGCGAAGGCGCGCGGCGAGCGGGGCTATGAGTGCTGAGGGCGAGAGCGGGAGGGAGGGGTTGACAGTGAGCTGTTGCAGGGAATTGTGTAATAGGGACGAGCGCAGCGATGGAGGAAGAGATGCGACATGCGAGAGGGTCTCTGCGACGATGCGTTCCTGTGTGGGTCTCAGGGGAGAGAAGGCAGGGAGAAGCTGGAGAAGACCAAGTGTGAGGGGCGAGATCGGTAGGAGGAAAGAAGCCAACGCACAGTTCTTTCGACACCACCCACCCACGCCTTGTGTACGGCCTGCCCGACCACCCATGCAACATCATCCACGGAACCAAGGGCCGTGAACGAAAAACGGGGAACAAAACTCCTGCCAAGCGCACGCAGCCTCTGCAGTGCAGTCCGGAATCCGAAGGCTCGTGAATCCCTTGATCCACTTTGGAGCTCCAGAGAGGGCTGGATGCGTGGCCACAACTGCTCAACTGCTGGACGAACCATCTTATCCGCTTCTTCAAGTGCCAGTCGGACCTTGTCTGCCTCGGCGACGTCATGTACGATGTGTCCCGAGAGCGCTGCTTCGCGGCCCGTGTTGACGACAACCGACTCCGTTCCCAGGATCGAACGCTCGGCCTCGGCACGAATCTTGGTTGCGGAGAAACGCATGCCGCGGACGGCCTGGATAGCAACGCGCATTTCTTGCTCCGCGTGTGAAAGCTCGCGATACATCATAGTAATAGCGGCTCGTAAGATCGCGTTCGCTTTGCGCACGCGGAACCTGTCCGGTTGCAGTCCCGCGCTGAGCACGCTGCGCAGTGCGCTCAGGCCAGATCCGAGAGCATCATCATGGTAGCGTTGGACGTTGAGCGCGTTTGAAGGCCCGGAACGGAGGGCGTGTGCCGCAGATTTGGCCCGGAAAGGGTCAATAAACAGGACGTTCGAGGTCGGGATCCCAAGTGTGGTGGATAGATAGTTGCGCAAGGATTCTGGTACAGAAGAAGGAGATGGCGATGCAATTAAGAGAAGAGCATGCGGAGGAAGAGGATAAGGGAAAAGTGGGTTGTTGTTTAACTCATCCTTCGTCGGGAAGAGAGAAGGTAGAGGCTTAGTAAGTGGGTTGACGATGACGATGGGTATGTCCGCGGTGTATATCACGCGAAGCGTGTCTGGTGAAGGTGCATGCAGGGAGGGACGGAGCTCAGACAACCGCACGGGTACGGGTAGCGATGAGAAGAAGGCCGTGTTGAGATACACATCGGGCGTTGGAGGTAGTGGCATATATGGCTCATCCTCGGACGAGCGAGGAGGGACTAGAGATGGAGTACGTGCAGGCCCGCTTCTGGTAAGAGGCCATGAACAACGGTACTCGAAAACTTATAGCAGCACGTACAAAATGTCCAGCCGAGACAGATCGCCTTTACCCTCCCACCTCTGACACACCTCCAAGCTGTCCTGTTCGGATGCGAAGGGATCCTCCAATAGAGCATGAACCAAGGCAGCTCCGCCTGCTTGCTCATCGGCCGAATAAACTGCACGCCGTCAGTGTGAGTCAGGAAGATACCGCACCAGGCCACGCACCGACGACATTAGCTGCACCATCTGGGGTGAAAGATAGATCGTCGAATACTTGGGAGATTGCAGCATCCCAGAACTTGTATTGCGGCGAATCCGGAGCGAAGATACGCGGGAGCAATCCCCGCACGGTGTGTAGCGCGGTCAGTGTTGGCGCGTTCTCCAGCCTAGAAGACGACAAGAGGCGTGCTACATTCTCGGGTATGCGAGCAGGCTGCTTGTCCGGTTGTGTTTGGCTGCGTGCGAGAGAAGCATAACGGCGGGACTTGACTCGACGGCCTGCAGCCGGGGCCGAGCCAACGACGATACGAAACGCAGGTCTATCGAGCGCTTTCGCCGCGAGGGGTGCAGAGGTTGTAGCCGCGCGGCTCATGCATGGCCGCATCAAGCTTGAGTGCGCCGACGCCGAACGAGCAATATGACGTCGAGGCAGCGTCCGGTGTATAACGTTGAGGTCAAGCGTCGGATAAGTCTCCCTGTCAGCCCGAGCGCCCGACGCACTCCCGGGCCGATGCAGCACATTGCATGCTAGTGGCCAAGTTTATTTCGGCTTCCTGCTGACTATCATCCTGCTGCTCAGGAAGCATAATAGTTTTTTTTTCTGCTTCGTGTGCTACTGCAATTCACCTTATGCAAAGCTGTAAAGGGGACACTGATGGCATCCCCATCTTTGTTTTTGCAGCCTCTCTTCTCCAAGCCTCGTTTATCGCTTGCTTCAGATCGGTCAGTAGCCCTTCTATCCCGGATCGCTCAGTCCCAAGACCCCTCGAGTGTATGCGCAAACTCCTCCCAGGGTTTGCCACTTCAATCCCTCGTCGACTTCCAGCCCTGTCTCCTCCGTTCGCATCAACGTGTCTTTATTCGTGAGCCTCTCGTCAACCTGTGCTGTGCTCTAGTAGCTATCCTTGCCCAGCAATGGTGTCGAAAATACGTTGCGAACACAGCGACGATATCCTCCCTGGAAGCGCGGGCCGATCCACGTCTGCCTCATCATGGGTATCGAGCGCTTCGGTGAAGTTCGGTCTCGCAGCCGCCGTCGACATTATTATTGCACTCTTCCACACTGCCATCTTATTTTTCTTCGCAGGACTGGATTTTCCCTTACTACCAATCGCGTCGTCGCTTGGTCAATCGTTGGTGTCGCATGTGCGGTAGCCGTCGTCTATTTGACCCTTAGCTTCCTTCCTCTCGCATATTATGATTGTCCTTACGAGATATCGCTCACTCCCTCTGTTCGCATTATCATCTTTGGGCTTGACAGACGGCCGGCTTGGTCTTCACTTCCTTCAACAGACTCCCATGCATGAGCGATTGTCGGATATGCATCTTTTCTTCAGCCTATCTCCACTTTCCTCGCACCACTATCCCGCCCATACATGACGTATAGAATGACCCTAGACCTTACTACACCAAGCACTAGTTAAGGAGACTACGGGTCCGGATAGCCAGTGCGAGGGCCTGCTCACTGTTCTGAGTCTGCGTGTTGCGCAGAGGCGCACATGCGGCCTCAGGCTGGAATGTTCTACACGTGCGTCCCCATCCAACTCCAGAGCGCTGTACGGCTCCTTGCGTCCGGGATCTCCTTGCACGCCATGCCGACGCATGCCCGAAGGATGGAGAACGATAACGTATAGTTCCCGGAGATGGATATGCTAAAGCCATAGCATAATGAGGATGAATCGGCTAGGATGTGTCGTCGAAGCCAAGTAAATTCCCTATAAGGAGTAAAACAGAGATTGCTTCAAGACAAGCATTCGCCTGTGTCGTCCTCGCGACCGTACGATGACCAGAAATTCGACATGAGCTTATCTTCTCGAGCTGCCATTTTACTCCGGGCTTGAAAGGGGCATCTGTCAAAAGCCGTCAGTCTGCACCCGCGTGGATACCGAGTTTTGCGTCATTATAATACGCACAGAAGCACAAGCGCCACAGACTCTTATGTCTTTCTGGTCTATCTACTGTCCCAGCTCCCACAGTATTCCCAGACAGCACACTTGATGCGGTCAAAAGGCGCCATCATATGTCTTTCGTGTGCACCTCCATCCAACTCCAGAGCCTCGCACCAGCTTCCGGATCCAAAGCCTCCCTGCGCGCTAAGCCGACGCGAGCCCAAGGAATAAAGAACTATAGCATACGGTCAAAACGTCCCCATAAGGTAGGCGCGCGAAGACCATGTCTTACCTGGCCGTTCAAGTCCGCGGCCTCGGGAGCGGTGCCAGCATAGAGCTGCGTCAGGGCTCCAATGGATGCTGGATAAAGAAGTGGACCAATCAAAAATTTCCTGAAACCAACGAGGTGACGTAGAAGCTCAGTGCGGATGTTTCCTATGCCGAGCTCAAGCCAGCTTAGTATGTATGACGCAGCCAAAGAAAAACCTACCGGGATTGACGGAGGTGGTCGTTATCGAATCGCCGTAGCGCCTCGCAAGCTCGCGAGCGTGGACCACGTTTGCCTGAGACCCGGAAGCCAATCAGGACGCGCATGCAGACACAGCGCATGAGACGTACGTGCTTACTGTGGTTGTAAAGGTCGATCGGTCTCATTTTGCGTCGCTTTGGGCCCTCTTCAAAGACATCCATGTCACTGCGTTAAAACGCTTGTGTAAGAATCGTCTATACGTGGCCGATCCATGTAGTATCGGACGCGGATAGGCGAGTCCGATACGCACCTGATCCACTCCGATATGGTCTCCTACCCGGACAGTATCGTGAGTGTATAGGAGTCCGATACACCACGCCAATACTTACCTCACCAAAGTGGATGTACCCGATGCAGGCTCCTTCCCGATCCCAGAGCATCTACTATATAGATCCATCTTGTCATATTTATGTCCCTGGCAATGTTGTTTCAGAACTTTTGCTCTTCAGACCACAGGCACAATCACGGCCTTCTTACTCCTTCAGAATGGGGATGCGCTCCGCTACGCGGATGATT
>MU273606.1:0-32306 GCA_022160365.1 Vararia minispora EC-137
CGGGGGCGGGGGCGGAGATGGTGGGGCAGGCTGCTGTTGCTGCTGCTGCTGCGGGTCCGGCGCAGGCGGCGGCGACGGGATGTACGGTTGCTGGTAGACGGACGTCTGCTCATACTGCAATTCCCCGTTTCAGTCTCGCACATGCTCGCGTTCGCGCCGCACGCACCGGGTGCGGCGCGGCGTAGTACACGTACTGCGCCTGCGCTTGCGCGTCCTGGACCCAGGTCTGGCCGCTCGGGCCCGCGGATGCGTAAGCAGGCGGATCGAACTGCGGGAGGCTGCCTTCGACGAGCAGCTGTTGCTGTTGCTGCTGCTGTTGCTGCTGTTCCGCGGGGAAGGGAGCGTGAGTCCATTCGGCGCCACGCGCGATGAGATGTGGGCTCTCGACGGGATGTGCATGCGGATGGGAGAGCGTTTGGTGCGCGATGTGCGCGGTCTGTGAGATCTGCTGCCAAGCGGAGGGGCCAGGCTGGACGTATTGCTGGAAGAATGGTGCGTGGCTCACGGGAAGATGGGCGGGCAAGTTCGCGAAAGCTTGAGGCGGTGGCGGTGGAGGGTCGGGCTGGGGCGCGATGTGAGGACTACGTTGGGGCGGTGCGGGCGAAGGATCGGGGTCCGGCGCAGGCGGTGGTGGCGTCGGCGGGCTGGGCCTGGGAAGACGGTCGGGGTGGGTACGACGGGCGAGGGAAAGCAAGAACGCGCACAGCTCGTTGCCGGTGACTTTGCAGCCTGCCCAGTCGGTCTGGAAGGTCTGCAGAGCACCGGCTCGGACGCATTCGTGTATCCATCTGGCGTGGAGGACGACCTTCTTGTGCGACTTCTTGCCCCGGAGCTGGAGGAAGAAGTCTTGGCCGGACTGCTTGTACGGGTCGAGGAGGACGAAGGTGGCGGCGGTGAGGTTGGCAAGGACACCGCCTCTGGACTGTAGGAGATTGAGGATGTCTTGCCTGTCGTCAACGTCCTTGTGGACAAAGACGGGCAGCGGAGTGCCCAGGAGAGGGTCGATAAACAGAGACGCTGGGCCCATGGCGATGGCCTGCCGCCGTGTTCGGGGTCCTCCTTCGCAGACCGTCCACAAGTCGAGATCCTGGTTGCCGTTTGGCTGTCGTCACGTGGGCGGTGGGCGTGTGAGGCGAAACCGAAACAACGTTACCCCACTCGGTGGCGAGGGCACGACGGATGACACGGGCAGGCGGCCGTCTGAGACGAAGACGGTCAGTTCTTGGAAGAGAGGAGGAGAGGAATGTTCATGACGGGGAAACGAGTACTAGTACTGGTATTAGGAAGTGCTGAATATGAAATAAATAATTAGAGATTTCTCGCGGATAGGCGGGGAGTCGGACCCTGCCCCGTCTTCTCCCACTCGCTCTTCCTTGCCTCCCTCGCCCATCTCCCGTCCTCTCCGACGCGGCCAGGCTGCCGCCATGACCTCCGTCGCTGCACGCAAAAAGTCCATCGTCGCTCCCTCCTCCGTCCAGATCGACATCCCAGTCGCGAACAACACGCTCCTCAACAAAGCCGCCTCCCAGTCCACCTCTCTTTACCAGCAGGCTTCTTCCCTCCGTAACAACCTCCTCCGTGTCCGCGGCTTCCCTCCCTTCTTCTCCATCTCTGCCCCGGACTCTTCTCGTCAGTCTACAGACCCTGTCACCCAGATCTGGGACTGTTTCGTCTTCGGCACTCCCCTCTGCTACCTCTACAACCTCCTTCCCCCGCCTCACACCCCCATTGCCGTCCAGGTCGACCCTGGCTCCATCGATCCCGATAATGAGCGCCAGAAGAAACATGCCATCGCCCTCTTCTCTATCGCTGCAAAGACCCTCGGCCGCGAGCTTCTCTCCGTCCGCGACATATGGGATCGCAACAATACCGACGGTTTTGTCAAGGTCTGTCTCCCGCCACCGCCTCTCTCTTTCCCCTTGTCTCATCCCCAGCTGTCCCTCAGGTCGTGGACACCGTCAACTACATTGTCTCCATCCTCCCGCCCGACGTCTTCGTCGAGCCGTCCCCGCTATCTCCTTCCGTTCTCAATTCCCACACTTCCACCGACTCCCTCACCATCGCGACACCCACTTCCGTACCCGCCACCGCCCAAGAGGCCGCACGCAACAATATTATCCGCGAACTTGTAGAGACAGAGCGCAAGTACGTCCAGGATCTTGAGGTTATGCAGGTTTGTCCCTTTCTCCGCGCAATGCCCGTTACTCCCCTGTCTATACCCGCGTCGCGTCACTAACGTGTCCCCCCTCCTTCCCCCGTACAGAAATACTCGCAAAGCCTCGCGCAGGCCGGTTGCGTCACTCAGGACACCCTCCATCTCTTGTTCCCAAACCTCAATCAGCTCCTTAACTTTCAGCGCAAGTTCCTCATTCGTGTTGAGGGTACCGCGGAGATGCCGTGGAAGGATCAACGATGGGGTGTTCTTTTTTCCGAGAACGTGAGTCCCCCGCATTTCGCCCTGCTTCCCTGCCCAGCCTTCCCATTGTTCTCGCACCGCCTTTCCGTCCGCATGCTCGCCCGCCCGCCATTCCTCGTAGCTCACGATGCCCTTTTCGGAACAACAGGAAGAGGAATTTGCTGTGTACGAGCCCTATTGTGCCAACTACACCAACGCCGCCGACCTCATGCTCACGGAAGAGGCCCATCTTGCGGTGAGCGCTCGGTCCCTCATTTCCTTACCCCCTTGCGACCGGTTCCCCGCCGAGAAGTTGATGCTGGTTACCGGGAGCCGGGCGCAAGCTCCCACGCTCTCGGCCGACGGTTCTCGGCCCGTCGCTGACCGTTCGCAATAGACTTTCAACCATGTGATCAATGTTAAATCAGAGTTGCCCGCCTTCTTGATCAAGCCAGTCCAACGCATTTGCAAATATCCCCTCCTCCTTGACGTGCGTATCGCTGATGTTCCATCATTTCTGCCACGCGGGTCGGACACTGACGTTGTCTCACGATACCAGTCTTTGATCAAGGCTGCTTCTCCCGACGACTATCCGCACTATGACGAACTCAAGAATGGTTCCGCCGCAGCCAAACGCATCACAGACAAGATCAACGAGGCCCAGCGCCGCGCCGAGAACATCCAGACAGTCCAGAACCTTGCCCAGCGCGTAGAAGACTGGAAGGGCCATCACGTCTCCCACTTTGGCGACCTCCTTCTTGACGACGTCTTCACCGTAACCAAGTCGGAGGTTGACCGCGAGTATCACGTCTTCCTTTTCGAGCGTATTATCCTCTGCTGCAAGGAGGACCTTGGCATCGGCAACGGGAAGAAGGGCAATAAGTCTAATTCGATCCTCAAGAAGCCTCAGACGCCCCTTGCGCCTGCGTCCCCCATCCCCGGTCCGTCGAAGAAGGCGACGCCGCTGCTGCTCAAGGGGCGTATCTACCTGAACAATGTCACGGACGCGAAGTCCGTCGTCACTGCCGGTTAGATGAACCGCATTTGTGCCGCGTGTCCGTTCCGCTGATAGCGCGATCAGGATCGTACTCGCTTAATATCTGGTGGAAGGGTGACGACGACCTCGAGTTTTTCACGCTTCGATGCCGGAATGAAGAGCAAGTTCGTCAGTGGGAGACGTCCGTCAAACGCCTGATCGAGCGCCTCGCCCTGCGCCGTGCTTCTGAGCGGGGCACGTCGCGGCTGGCCTACCACACTTCGAACGGAGCCACGCCTACCCGCGCGTCTATTTCCATGTCTGATCGCAGTGTCGCCTCCGTCGTCCCGTCGCTCCCACCGCATCCGTACGCGAACGGTGCAGCCGTACATCCCACATCCGCGCGCCCGATCCGCCAGCCGACATATGTCTACGGTTCTGCGGAGGAGCATCACGCATATTCACTCTCACAATCGCAGCAGCACCCTGCGGCCGGCTACGGCCCCGCGGGCTACCCGCCACACGACGGCTTCGAGCCCGACGACGATTATGAAGATTATCCTTCGCCTCTCACCGGTAGCGGCCGCGTGACACCGATGGACATACGCAGAGGCACGGCACCCTCGTTCGACCAGCACCACCAGACTGCGCTCGCGAATGGCGTCGCGTACACCGAGCGGCCACGCGCGCAGACGGAAGACGCGAGCGGCGCTAACTTCTCACAGTGGCGGCAGCAGAACGGTGGGATGCCCCAGCCACCAGCGGTCAACGGGCTACCGAACGGTCCGAGGATGACGGCGGCGAGCAGGATGAACTCTGCGGCGAGCTTCGCGTCGGATTCGAGCTTCGGGACCGGCGTGCGGCATTCGAGCTCGCGGCCGTCCCTCCGGACGCAGATGTCTCAGACCCGTCTGCGGCAGGCGGCGGCGATGAACGGGGGCGAGGATGCGCACGCGCGCTCGGCAGCGGCGTCGCCCACCCCGCCGTCGTCGCGCTCGCGCTCGGCTAGCCAGCCAAGTGCGTACGCGCCAAAGCACGGGCCGCCGCCGCCGCTGCCAAACACGCCGTGGGAGGGGCAGGGCGAGACGAAGCGGTCGAGCGGCAGCAGCCACTCGACCGGAGACGAGAGCGGGTACTCCCCCGGCGGCTCGTCGCCGCTGACGCCGTTCGGGTCGAGCGATTCGTCGCTGAGCGCGATCACGGGCCGGTCGTACGACATGACGGCATCGCAGCGCTCGTTGGCGCAGGTCAAGGTCAAGGTGCACTTTGGGACGGACATCTTCGTCGTGCAGGTGCCGCGGTCGACGGAGTACCACGAGCTCGTCGAGAAGGTCGGCAAGAAGATCCGGCTGTGCGGGCCGAGGCGCGATGATGGGCCGCTGAGGGTGAAGTACGAGGACGAGGATGGCGACTTGATCTCCATGCGGAGCACGGAAGATGTCGACATGGCGTTTGCGAGCCGGCCGCAGGTCGTGCTGCATGTCGCATAAGCGCTACGCCCCGTCGTGTCTCATCCCTCCCCCTCTTCGACCTTCCTTCCTCGCGCCCCGCCTCAATGTTGTTTGTTGTCGCCGCATTGCTCGCACCGTCGGTCCAAAAGCTATCCGTCTTCGTTCTGCCTCTCCCTACCCCAACACAGCACTACTCGCCCATCGCACCCCGCCGCTCCTATGTGTACGATCCCTTGCCGCCCGCTCGTCGGTCAACTCACCCACCCTGCGCCACACCACGCACGCTCTTTCGCAAGTACTCTAGCCCCACGTTCGTTGACAGAACCAGAACACTTTCGCCACGGGCTGGTGAATGTCCACTCGTTTGGCATCTAGCTTGGCATCTATCGACTTCGTTACTCCCCTTCTTATTCCGCCTACACTCTCCCTCTTCAGCCCTGTTCGATACTTGATCTTCCTACCTTACCCCAGCCACTCCCTGTCCTCTTACCTATCAGCCTTCCTGTCCTCCTATCTACCAGCCTTCCTGTTCGCCCGCGATTATAGTCTGCCGAGCATATTACTTATTACAGGTTTCGTCTACGGATCTTCATTGTCTCCTTCCTCTTTCCTTTACTCCGATCTCCTTTCTCGTCTCTCTCCGACGTGTTTGCGTACGAGCTGGCGTGGTCTGGTTGATCGACTGTGACTGTATCATACGCTAGCTTAGACGTGCAACGATGCTTGTAGCTCAACTATGTTCGAGTGCGTTGGAGCATGCTGAGGTTGTCGAACAGGCGGGCGTCAGGGCACATACAGATGAGGCGCGATCGACGTCACCGCAATTGAACTCAGTCTCAAAGCTACTAACCCCGTAGGCTACGCATATAAATCCGTTAGGACCCTCTCCCTTTCCCCGACGCCCACATTCCTTCCTATCTGCCCGTCCATCGACGATGGCCGTGCGCAATATCCAGCAAAAGCTCTTCCACGGCGCCGCGTCCCCGAACGCCGACGTGCCTTCCCGCTCGATTTCTGATTTATCCCTCACTATCGACATTCCCAGGAGCTCTCCCGCCCCGCCACAGACCAGCAACCTCAAGCTTCCGTCTAAGCTCTCGCGCCCTGCCGACGAGACAGTGACTGGCAACACCAACGGCGAGCAGACCGAGCGCGAGGCACGCCCGTACCGCGAGCGGCTTCAGGCGAAGCTCGGCGCGGACTATCAGGGTGTGGAGAGGTATCGACTCGACCAGGATACGCGGAGGGAGCGCCATTGGAAGCGGTGGGGACCCTATCTCTCCGATCGCCAGTGGGTGCGTGCGCGCTCCTTTCGCTCCACCGCGCGTAACGCATCCGACGCGCTTAGACGCTCGCCCGTCTTCTGTGCGACGCTAATTACCGTGTGCGACTAGGCGACCGTCCGCGAAGATTACTCGGAGAATGGCGACGCGTGGGCGCACTTCCCGCATGAGCACGCCCGCTCGCGCACGTACCGGTGGGGCGAAGACGGTATCGCCGGCCTGAGCGACAACCACCTCCGGCTCTGCCTTTCGATGGCTTTCTGGAACGGCCAGGACCGGATGCTTAAGGAGCGCCTCTTCGGTGTCTCGGGCCCGCAGGGCAACCATGGTGAGGACGTCAAGGAAGTCTACTACTACCTTGATTCGACTCCGACGCACTCGTACATGAAGTTCCTGTACAAGTACCCCCAGAAGGCGTTCCCGTACGAAGAGCTCGTACGCGAGAACCAGCAGCGCGGCCGCGAGGTGCAGGAATTCGAGATTCTAGACACCGACGTCTTCGATGAAGACCGGTACTGGGATATCTTTGTTGAAGTGCGTGCTTGCCGCAAGGCTCCGCGACGTGCTTCGCGATGTGGTTCTGATTTCATTTCTGCGTTTTGCGTTTGTTCGCGCTCGGCAGTATGCGAAAGACGAGGACACGCCCGATAACATCTACGTTCGTGTCACGGCGTACAACCGTGGGCCTGAGTCCGCGACGCTGCACATCATCCCCCAGCTCTTCTTCCAGAACACATGGTCGTGGCCGACTCCGCCGCCAGTGCGACCTCGGCTGCAGGCAACGACGGACAACCGCATCACCGCGACGCATGCGACGCTCGGGCGCACGCACTTGTACTGCTTCCCATCGCCGCCACCTGTCGGGTCCGACGGCAAGCCCGTGACGGCGAATGAGGATGAGAGCGTCGAGCCAGAGTTGCTCTTCACGGAGAACGACACGAACTACCGTCGGCTATGGGGCGTCGAAAACAAGTCCGCCTTCGTCAAGGACGCGTTCCACGACTACATCGTGCCCGCGCACCGCGAACAGAAGCTCACCGCAGTCAACGGTGCGAACGGCAGCCCGAATGGCTCGGACGACGGCGCGAGCTCGGACCCGCCAACGCCGCAGCCAGAGCGGCAATTTGTCAACCCCGAGCGCAAAGGCACCAAGGCGGCCGCGCACTACACGTTCGAGAACGTGCCCGGCCGCGGCGGGTGTGCGGTCGTGCGGCTGAAGCTAACGGCGGGGACGCCGAATAAGGACCCGACGCTCGAGGACGAGGGTTTGTTTGACGACACGATGGAAGAGCGCCGGGTCGAGGCGGACGAGTTCTACCACGCGTTGAGCACGGGGAACACGTCGGACGACTTGCGGGCGATCATGCGCCAGGCTCTCGGCGGGATGATGTGGACGAAGCAGTACTTCAAGTTCATCACGAAGGAGTGGATCGAGGGCGACCCCGCTCAGCCTCCGCCTCCGCACTCGCGGCGTTATCATCGCAATGCGCGCGAGTGGAAGCACCTCTACGCCGCGGACATCCTCTCGATGCCGGACAAGTGGGAGTATCCCTATTTCGCGGCGTGGGACAGCGCGTTCCACTGCATCCCGCTCGCGATCGTCGACCCGACGTTCGCGAAGAAGCAGCTCGACCTGCTCACGCGTGAGTGGTACATGAAGCCGGACGGGCAGATACCCGCGTACGAGTGGAACTTCTCGGATGTGAACCCGCCCGTGCACGCGTGGGCGACGTTCCGCGTGTTCAAGATCGAGCGCAAGCTGTACGGTCGCGAGGATTTGCAGTTCCTCGAACGCGTCTTCCAGAAGCTGCTTATCAACTTCACATGGTGGGTGAACCGCAAGGACCAGGATGGTGCCGGTGTGTTTGAGGGCGGGTTTCTCGGACTCGATAACATCGGCGTGTTCAACCGCAGCGAACCGCTCCCGACGGGCGGTGTCCTCCGCCAAGCGGATGGCACGGCCTGGATGGCGTTCTACGCGCTCAACATGTACGCTGCCCCTCATACGTTTTTCGGTGCCGCCTCGAGCCGTCAGACAGGCTGAGCATGTCGCTTGAACTCGCGAAGCACAACCCCGTCTACGAGGACATCGCGTCGAAATTCTTCGAACACTTCATCTTCATCGCCGATGCGATGACCTTCGCACAGGGTGAGAACTCTGTAAGCTTGTGGAATGCCGAGGACGGGCTGTACTACGACGCAATCCAGTGGGGATCGCACACAATGCAGCTCCCTGTGCGCTCGCTCGTCGGCCTCATCCCGCTCTACGCCACGCTTGTCCTTGAGCCGCAGACAGTCAACCGCTTCCCCGGTTTCAAGAAGCGCATGGAGTGGTTCATCGAGAATCGTCCTGAGTCTGAGAGGAATATAGCAAATATGCGGCTAAGGGGCCGCGGAGAGCGGTATCTCCTCGCCCTCGCGGACCACGATCGTCTCGTAAGCATCCTGCAGAAGATGCTGGACGAGAACGAGTTCCTGAGCGAGCATGGGATCCGTTCGTAAGCATCTCTTGATCTCACCGAAGGCTTGTGACATTAACGTGGATTCTAGACTATCGAAAGCCCACAAGGACAGGCCGTGGGGTATGGAGGTTAACGGGCAGCGACATGAGGTCAACTACTGGCCTGGCGAGTCGCACTCAGGCATGTTCGGCGGTAACTCGAACTGGCGCGGACCCATCTGTGTGTTCTCGCCTTTTCCTCGCTGCATCGCCGTAACTAACTTCTGCACCTTTCTTCCATCTCTCCGTAACTATCACATCCTCCCGCACCTGCAGGGTTGGCGGTGAATTTCTTGCTTATCGAGAGCCTGCAGCGGTTCTACCAATATTACGGCGATGACCTACAAGTCGAATGTCCGACCGGATCCGGCGAATACATGAACCTGATCGAGGTTGCGGAAGAGATTCAGCACCGAATCATCCACATCTTTGGACGCGATGTCGAAGGACGCCGCGCGACGAACGGCGGGAACGAGAAGCTCGACTTCGACCCAAACTTTAGGGACTATGTATGGTTCTATGAAGTGCGTCTGTCTGCGGCTGCCTTCGGTGCCAGGGCTTAAGATGTGATAGTATTTCCATGGGGATGATGGACGTGGGCTCGGAGCGTCGCATCAAACGGGCTGGACGGGCCTCGTCGCGTACCATATCGCACAGAGCGGCGTCACTTGCCGTCTTCCCAAGACCCCGCGGAGTGCGTCATCCGTCTCATGCCATTCTGCACCGTAATTAACGTCTTTAAAGCACCGCGCAGCCTCGCGCATCATTACTTTGATGTGCGTCTTTTTGAGTCCGATTCCATTGAGTGAGCAGGTGCTGATGTGGGTTTCGCAGGAGGCACTCGATTCGCGTTCGGAGTACGACGATGCCAAGTCATTACTCAGCGCGTACAGCGTGTATGATAGCCACAGCCAGCTCGGCGACGTCTCGCCCGAGGCCCTTTAGATGCCGCACGGGTCCTGCCTAGATTTTCGACCTCCTCTGCGTCCGGTGGCAAACATATCCTGCTTTGTATTCCTCTCTTCATTCGCTCACGGACGGTATGTTCTGCTTTCAGTTGATCGTAATACAGTACGATACCGTTGTAGGGTGCACGCATACACACGCGTGTTCTTTGACGCACGTCCAACACACTTTACTGTAGCACGTACACAAGTACACACGCACGGCACGCACACAGGACTGTAGTAGACTAGAGATCGATAGCGTCTGATTCTTGTGCTATGTACGATACACGATATCTATCTACTCCCACAAAGATTCGATCGATATTCTCTGCAGCACACCTTGAGCCCCCGAATGTACAGTGTGCATTCTCTGAGGAGAGTAGCTGTGAGCAAATCTCGCTATCGGTGCCCGGGCCGAAAGCAGAATGCGCTTGCCGAGACGCTCGAGGTGGCAACGCCCCTATCCGCGTACTGACGCGCGAGCGGTCTGCTACAATATTGCCTTGTCTTCTCCCTGTACGCGGTGCGGAAGTTGTCGCTCTTCGCCGGAGGCCATGCCCATCCGCATCAACGCGCCCGACGCGCCCGACTTCGAGCCCAGCATAGACCTAAAGGATCTCATGGGTACCTGGTGTGCACCTTCTTCCACCGGCCGCCGCAGACGCTCACAGCGCGTCCTACCGCGCAGGTACGTTACGCACTCGACGCTGCCGATGTGGAAGGTGCGTCCCCTTCCCTCTCGTCTCGGACCACGTTGCCCACCGCACTAGTCGAAGAAAGACGTCACGATCACGTATACGCCCGTCACCGGCGACGTCGCGCGTTTCGACGACGTCGTCGAGTATCGGTCCGCCCGAGCGCCGCCAACCGCGCCGCGCTCGCGGATCGTCGGCGTCGATGCGCTCGTCACCGGGCCAGCGCGCTTCAAGTGGCGCGGCCGCGGCTGGCTCGCGCCAATCACGTCGCGCTGGCAGCTGCTCGGCGTGTCCAGCGCGAGCGGGAAGGATGGTACCGCGGAGCCGGCCTGGGCGGTGACGTTCTTCGAGCGGACGCTCTTCACGCCGATGGGCATCGACATTTACGCACGCAGTGGTGCTGGGCTTCCACCAGCGCTCGTGGAAGAGATTAAAGAAGGACTACGGGCCGCCAGCGGGGATGTCGGCAGGCTGTCAGGCGAGCTCTTCGAGGTTGAGCATAGCCCATTGGGCGCAGAAGGAGCAGGGCCATAGCATCGTAGGGCTCGCCGAATCCCGGAGGGTTCCTCGCCTTCTTACAACCGGTCCTCGCACGCACGTTGGGCTCCCGCGGCACATCGCGGTCCCTTCACTTCGAAGCCAAGGAAAGTTGAAAATTATTGCATAGCGAGCGTAACGTGTGTACACCGGAAACGTCCAACGAGCCACGAAATTTCTTAAACCTCCACATCCTCACCGGCCCGCCGTCGTGCTGGTGTAAGTGTGGAAGGTATATCGTAAAAAGACATACCATATACTGTAAATGCGTGAGTGTACTTATTATGTAGGCGGGCGGGCGGGCAGGGGGGCTTGAGAGTGATGAGGACTCGGATGGGAAAACGGACACTGGGGTGGGAGTAGGGGGATTGGATGCAAATGGGTTTAAGTTACGTGCAACATGAATTGAGGAACACGGAAATAGACAGCTATCTGGCAGAGTGAACGGCAAAGAATGAGCGGAACCAAGAGAGGGGCAGACGGATGATATGAATCTGCATGGGTCGGGTCAGGACAGTCGAGAATCGTCGGAGATAGGTAGTGGGTCGGATTGAGACGAAGGGGGGAAGTGAGAAGGTTCGTTCAGTAAAGTGGGCTGCGCCGGACCTGTAACCAGCACAGCACGTAGTCGAGCACACGGCAGCATCCAAGCTCCCAGCGCAGCGCGCGTCGTGGCCCATGTAAGTATCCGGCAGTCGTGCTCATGCGTGTGCACTACCTTTGCCAAGCCACCCCGCATCCGCCGCGAGTAACACGCTGCTTGCCCATTCGTCGTCCACAATGCTGTCGTCCGCGTCCTCCCAGAGGCTCAGGCGATTACACGGCCCCGACAAATCCCCAAGCGGCGGGAGAATGCCTTCAGCCGTCGTGGCGGGAGGTGGAGCGACATCTTTGATGGCGGATGGTGGCCAGCGGCCGACGTCTGACGTAGGCGACTTGGCCGTCATAGCTTCCCGGCTATGAGTTTGCGTTCGGGGCAGAGGGTAGGGATGCGCTGCAGGTAGGTCAGGCGTGGTGAGATTCGGCGAGCTGGCGCTCAGGTGCGCAAAGGCAATAGTCCTCGCCATTCCCACCTCCGCGTCCTCCTCCCGCAGCACGGCCGGCACTGCTAATGGGCTCATCTCGAAGTTCAGTCCGATTACCGGCGGTACGCTCGCGCTCGGCAGCGGCACACGCTCTCGGCTCTTCTCGGTATCGGGCGATAGTGGGCTGAGCGGCGCAGCAGGGCTCGCGCTCCCACTTGTGCTCGTGCTCCTGCTAAGGCCCCCGAGGACGCGCGACTGGCGGAGGGACGACAGAGAGCGTTTCGCAAAGACGGTGATGCTTTGCTTCTTCGGACGCGGGATCGCACCGGGGTGTGCAAGCGGGAGAGGGGGCATCGCCGGCGAGGCGTCGGCGGGCGTACTGGGTGCCGTTACGGGCTGCGATAAGGACATCGGCGCGGTGATGAATGTCCCGCGACGCGATCCGTCCGAGGAGGAAAGTAAAGACGAGTTGGACGATGTCGAACGCGACGCGAGCCGCTGCGCGAATGACACTGAGTCCGGCACGGCGGGTGGCATCGGGATGGAAGGGAAGGGTGTCTTGCCGAACGGCATCGTGGCGCGCTGGAGCGCCACCTCGAGCTCGTCATCCGTCTGCGGTTCGAATGCGACGGGGGGCGAGACCGACGACGCGCTGTCGTCATTGGGCGTCGCGAGCGAGGACGACGAGGGCGAGGAAAGCGGTGGCCAGGGCTCACGCGCAGACGACACACAGGACGCAGCATCGTCTGCAGAGTCCTTACTTCGGCCTTCCTCGTCCTGCGACAGTGCGATCTCCTCCACAGGTACGATCGGGGCTGATATGGGGTTGCGTGGCCCATGCCAGATGTCCTCCGACTCGCACAGCACCCTCAGGATCGGTGGACTCATCGCCAGACTCGGGCAAAAGACAACCGTCAGGTTGCTGAGCGGCATCCTCGTCTCTCGCCGGGCCGCTGTTGCGCGGATGAGCTCCGTCACTGTCTTGAGAAGGTCGCGGTGCGGACGCGGTAGCTGCGCGATGAGCGACGCGAAGGCGTCGAGGAGCGTGGCAGATGGGGGACGCATGCCGGCAAAGTTCGGGAGAGCGAGCGTGGTCAGCGACGGCGGCTTGAGTAGAGTGCGAGTATCGCGCGGGTTCGAGGGTAGCGTCGGGCGACGCGGTTTGGATGCGGGAGAGCCACCGGCGGCGACAAGAGCAGCGCCATCGAGGCTCCTGCGGACCTCGTTCTCGGTTGCCATGGCCGCCTCAAAGAGTGGGTTCAGCTGTTTGGTCAGGATCGGCTCGGGCACTGTAGGACGCGGAATGAATCAGTCGATCGGCGCAGATCTGCAGACGGGAGGTGCGCACGCTCGCGGAGGTACGCCTTGAAGACCGACGAGACTGCATGCGGGTCCAGGTCGCCAGGCGGGCACTCGCGGAGGTCGTAGTCCGCGCCTGGGCAGGACAGGTCGATCAGCCCCACAGAATGTGAACATCACCGCGTCAAAAACTGACCCGTATCAAACTCGGCGCGCAGCTTAGCAACGTGCGACGCACGACCGCTTATGCTAATGAGGCACCATCGTCAGCCCTATCGGCGAGCCAAGGCCGACGCTCTATACACGCACCGGAATAGGCCCTCTTCCTCGAGTCCCCACTTCATGATGTGCTGCACACAGCGCACAACGAGCGCTGGCAACATCCGCTCCTCTGGCGACGCGTCCACGCCTGGGTCCGGTACGGCACTGTCCGCCTTCTCCGCGGCGGCCAGTGCGACCCTGACGGGCTCGAGCGCGGTATGCCGCACGCACTGGCCAAGCGGCTGCGCGAATACGAGCCCACGCGTTGCTAACGGCGCTCGCATGCGCTCGCCGAGGCCGGGCCCGTCTTCGGAAGAGGAGAAGGATGCGGTACCACCGGTTGTGCTGCCTGTGCCTGTGGTAGAGATGCTCCAGGTGCCAGAGGGTGCGTTGGGCGTGCGACGCGGGCGTCCGCGCCAGTCTTCTGGAGCGTCCGTAGTCGGGTGCGGTGGTGGACTGTTGTTGCCGTAGCCTGCGGGGCCTTGGTTGTGACTGCCGCCGCTCATGCCGAGCGCGCGTGCCATGCGCTTGCCAAAGCCAAGCATGCCGCTTGGTGGTGGTGCGCGGGCGGGTGCAGGAGCAGGCAGTGGTGGCTCGGGAAACCATCTAGTAGGGCCGGGGGGCGGAGGCGGCGATGCGAAACCGCCCGTGATCGTTGGCGATGGCGATGGGGCTGGATGGGTGGTCCACGCGGCGAGCCGGCCGCGGATCTGACTGGCGGGCGAGTGCGGTACGCCGTCCTTCTGTGCTGATGTGCCGATGATGCCCGCGGCAGCGGCACGCGTGACCGCCGACGAAGATGCACGCGACGGGTCGGCCGGCGGTGACGGGGAGTGTTGGGGCTGTGGTTGCGGTGCGGTGAATTGAAGGGAGATGGAGTGCCGCTTACGTGCTTTGTTAACGGTCAGTTGCTCGTCCTCGTCGTCCTCCTCGGCCTCGGTCATGACGAATTCTGCCTCGGTCAGTAGTGCAGACAGCCGCTTCGCGCTCGCAACGACGGTCGAGTTAGATTGGAGGGACTCCGCCATGGACACGGGGCGCGTGCGACCGCCCGATGCGACGGAGCGCGGGCGCACAGTGTGGTAAGAGGACAAGGTCGCGTCGCTTTTGCGCCAATCGTCCTTCTTATCGCCCTCTGCGTTATGGCGCGTGGGCGATGCGAGCTCGTCCGGTCTCGGCTCGGGCTCAAATCTCGAAGGCGAAGCCTGCTCAATTTCAGGACTCAAAGGGGGTGGAGCCCGGTGAACAGCGACAGAGGGTGGCGCCCCGTCGACAGGGTGGTCCACTGGCGCTGGAGCTGCGGGCCCAGCCGACTGCGAGGACGGTTGTGTTTGGGCGGAAGCGTCGCCGGGCAATGGCTCTACGCCGACCTCGGTTGGCGCCTGGGCGGGTGGAGTATCATCGGCGACATTCGCGGATACAAACGGGGCAGCGGAAGGTGAGGGCGTGCTATCTCCGGCCGAGAGAACGTGGGATGGGTGCTCGGGCGTGAGGGCTTGGGAATCGGACGACGTTGGGAGCAACATCCTTGGGGACTTGGGAAGTGGTAGCGGCGGTGGCGTCTCCAGCTGCTCGCCAGCGAGCGCCGTCATCGTCATCGTCGTTAAGAGTGGAGGCTGAAACTGGGGTTGTGGGCGGGGACGAGGGCCTACGGGTGCAGTAACGGCGCGAGGCTTGGGTTGAGTAGGCGATGAGGCGGGAAAGACGTCGAGCTGAGCCTGTACGTCGTCTGCCTTCTTGCGGCGGGCAGCGAAGACCCTGCGGAGCCTGCCACCAGAGACCTTGGACGGGGACGGCGGGGGCTGAGGCTGGGACTGGGCGGCGCCCATGGGATGGGAGAAGGCCTGGAGAGATGCAGAGCGCTGGGCAGGAACGATGGAGTACGGGGCCCTGAGGACCTTGGCGAGTCTTCCAGGCGACGGCGGGGGTGGCTGATCGACCGCAGTCACTGTCGAACCCGTAGGCGAGCGTGGCGTCGTCGACGAGACAGTGGTCGTCGTCGACGAGGCCGGCGATGAAGGCGGCTCTTGGGCGGAAGAGACCTTGAGCATCCCAGACTATCTTCTTGTCTGGCACTTCGGCTGGGAACGAGGCCGGCGCGAGGCTGCTGTGTTCCGTCCTCAGCGTCTTGATTCCTGATATGAATGAACCGCCTAGTAGCCTCACCAGTTGCGTCCACGTCTAAACCAATCCTTCAGTTCATTTGAGCCGCGGCCGGCCGTCGTCGTCGAGGAAAGGGATGCAGCACAACTTAGTGGCGGGTGATAATGGACGGAGGCAAGTCGTCCGACCAGGGGCAACCACTTTTCCACCCCCGGTCGCAAAAGAAAAGATCACGATCCGGCGGCATTCGTCCCCGCAGTTCGCGGACATATCTACATCATAGCACTTCATTCTTCCACTAGCTCGTATTATTCCAATAGAATAAATCCCGCCTGTACCCATTACGCCATATCTTATGCGCTCTATGAAACACTTCTATATCAAGAGATCAAAAACTCCTTTGCGAGCTCATACGTATAGAACGACGTCGCGATGCTCGGTGCCACCTTCACTACCCGTCCGAAAGGATGCTGTTAATAACGAGCACAGCGGAACGAGGAGCCGCAGCAGCACGCACGTAGGTTGGGCCACAGCCCACGGTACATCCCCGCAACGCCCTCCGTGCGCAAGATCTGCCGCATCGCATCCAATGCACCATTGTACTTGACCATCGACCCGTCCTGGATCCCTGTCACTTGCATCTTCCGTCGAAGCACGTCGAACGGATACGTGAGCGTCTGTGAGATCGAACCTGCACCGGCGCCACAGAGATCAAAGGTCAACAGAAGACCGACGCCACGAACGCGGACGCACCTGCGAGCGCGCCACAGGTCAGCTTGCGCCATGCGCTCGCCTTCCCCGGCGGTGTCACCCAGCCCCGCAACGCCTCGTATGCAGCAAAGTTGATGCCGACGTACGGCGCGACGCCCATCGCCGTCGCGACGAGGCCGCGGTATAGCGCGCGCACCCCACCCTCCTCGCGGACGACCTTGAGCGTCATGCCCCACATCGTCGCCTCCATGCGCGTCGCGCTCCGGAGCGCTGATAGCGGTGCGGACGATGACAGCGCGGCGGACGCTGTCGGCGGTGGCGTGGCGTTCATCGTCGCCGTCGCGATCGATAGCCGTGAGCGAACGAGGTCGAGCGGGTAAGTCGTGCAGACGGACGTGATGCCCGCGAGCGCGCCCGCAAGCAGCCGCGTCGGCGTATCCAGCGGACGTGCTCCGTGGTTCGTAAGCCACTGCTCGCGTGCTTGCGCTCAGTGCCCGCGCGCGCGGCAGAATAAATACGGAGACGCACCTTCTTGAGCTGCTCGTACGTCGTGAACTGCACGGCCGAATACGGGATAATCCTCACGCAGTTGATCCCGTTCCCTCGCATGAATCCTCTGAAGCCCTCCTCGTTCCACATCCGCACCAGGCTTTTCCACACGCCGTCATACCGCCCGCTTGAGCCGCGATTCTGCACCTGCCTAGCCAGCTGTCAGCGCCCTCCGCGATATCTAAGGCGGAACGGGAGGCACGCACTGGATGATCTTCAGCCGTTCGAGCGGGCTCACAACTGTCCGACTCGCAGCGCCCGCGAAGCCGCCCGCGATGAAGTACGAGGAAATTTCGGGGCTCAGCAACGTCGGCTTCCGCGCGGGCTCTGCGACAGCCGCCGTGGGCGAACTCGGTGCCGCCAGCGATCCAGACTCCCCCGTCCCAGCGCTAGACCCCGGAGCGGAGGGCGACCCAGGGCCGGAAGGAGCAGAGAAGGAAGGGGATGTCGAAGTTCGCTCTGATGTCATGATCGAGTGCGCATGTATCGCCGTCTAGTGTCTTTGCAAAATCTTCGCGTGCGCGCGTGTGGGTATGTATGTGCGTGAGAGTGCCAGGATGCCAAGCTCTACTGGCGATGACAGAGTGAGGTGAAAGCGGCGAGGAGGTGGGGCGGCGGGCAGGCGTTGCAATACGGTTCAAGGCTCCGCGGTCAGTGGACGCGAACGCGGTTGCGCCCGTGAACATCGGTCCGATGCCCCGGACGCCCGAAATTTGTTGCTCTCATGGTGTAGCCTATAGCTGGACGTCCCTCTGCTAGCGCCGAGTGATGCATGGATGAGCAGCGGTCTAAGCACGTTCCAGTCCATACGACAGCATCAGACAGATTGCACTGTCAGTGGAGCGAACGGCACGTTCAAACAGATGGCACGACACGAAGAAGCAGCAGGGGATAAGTATACGACGCTGATACATACAACACGGGGGAAAGGGAATGCTTAAAGAAGGCAATAAAGGTAGCACTGTGTCCGTGAGCACAGCGTAACGACAAGATGCGAGCAAAGAGTGAGCGTTCCGAGGACAAGACAGGCAGCACTAGCGACAATTTCCTCCTCAACCACCTCGACGATACGGCGCGTTCTCAGTGCGCTTTTGAACAGAAACAGCCCAACCTCATTCTGCTATGGCTGTGCGGGGGACTGTGGCACACCGCCGCGATCGTGAAAGCCGCCTATGGAGGAAATCGTGAGTGAGACAGCCCAGCAGAAGCAAGAGTATGTTCGAGACGTACCACGCCCACGCCCCCTTCCGCGCCCGCGCCCCCTCCACTCGCCATCCCCGCCTCCTCTCCATTCACCATCACCCCGGCCACCCCGGGGACCTACCAGAGGATGAGCATGCGCGTAGACGAGTATGCGAGACAGATACTAACCACCCCGGTCACCGCGGAAAGACCCACGCTCGCCACCGCGGAACCCACCACGGTCACCGCCACGGTACCCGCCACGGAATCCGCCACGCTCGCCGCCGCGGTACCCGCCGCGCCCACCACGCTCACCGGTCGCTCCACGTGGCCGTGCACGCCCACGACCGCCCGCCATAACAAAACCATCATCATCAACCTTAGCGTCATTCGTCGGTTGTGCCGTGTCCACCGCTACAGTGGTAGGCTCCGGTTCCGGTGTGGGGGTCGCAGGTGCGGGCGTCTCCGGTGTCGCTTCGCCTGACGTGCCGAACTTGGCGTGGAGGCCGGAAATCTCGGGGAGCTCTCCTTCGTCCTCGTCTGCCCAGTTGAATGCACCACCCTCTGTTGCGGGAACCTAAGATCCACGGCATCAGCATGCCCGCAACGCGTACGGCATGTCGACTGAACGAGCATACCTCAGCAGCCACAGCGACCTCAACTTCAACCGCAACCTCAACCGGCGTCGTCTCCTCCGCTTTCTGCGCGATCGCCGTCGATTCCTCTTCCGGACTGACCTTGACCCACTCTTGGCTCTCCGACTGCGATGGCGGCGCCTCAAGCTCACTCTCTTGCATGAACGACAGCCCACTGGATACAGGCGGCGGCACGCCGACGACAGGCGTCTCCACCTCAGTTTCAGCAGCCACAGGCTCTACAACAGTGACCTCGAGGGGCTCCTCAGGTGCGGTGAACGTCGGCGCTGCCGCGGGCGGTGACATGAATTCGCGCGCGAGGTCCAACAGACGCGCATCTGCAGACGAGGAACGTTAGTCCATGTCGTGATGCTGTAGAACTGGCGCAAGCATGCACGCACGCGGGATGCCCTGGAACTCGCCCTCGCCGGTCATGAGGCCTTCGACGAGCGCCAGGCGGGGCGCGCCGGAACCATTAAATAGCAGATGCGATGCGCCATGGATCGCATTGGTGGTCTCCTCGTCGACCTGCAGCGCCGTCGTCGAAGGATCGCGCTGGAAGAGCGCGCCTTGCATGCGAAGGAAACTCAGCATATCTGACGCCTGCTCGATGCTGCGCGTCTGCGAGCATTCCTCATCAGCCGGAATGGAGGGCCAGCTGGAACGGATAATGGACGCACCCGCGTGTCGAGGACGGCGGCGGCCAGTCGCGCGGCTTCGGCCTTCTCCGCCTCAATGATCTGCGCCTGGCGCTCTTTTGCAACTTCGGCTTCGTACGTCTGCGGTACGAGGGCGTCACAAAAACCATTGACGGGTCGTCAGCACGAACATACCTCAACAGCCTTTTTGACCTCCTCGAGCTCTTTTGCAACGGCTTCGAGGGAGGGGAGGGTTTCGCGCGCGCGGCGCTGGTCGTCATTCAGCTTGTCGTCTGCGGTCGACGCGTAGCTCTGTATTCGCGACTAGTATGCGTAGTCGTAAGCAATGAGAGACTATGTAGCGGGTTTATAATACCGCACAATTTTTTTGGCGGTCGCTTTAATGCGTTTCTGCACGATCTCGACGATGGGGCTCTGTTTGAGCTCGACGGACGGCGCTGGTACCTCAGCGGCAGCGGCAGCGGACGCATCGCCGTTCGCAGGCGGGTGAACGGCGATCTCGTCCGCGACAGCACCCGATTCAATGTCTGCTGGTGCAGGAGCAGTGTCCGTGAGGGCGGCAGCAGGGTCGGGGATAGTGACAGAAGCGACGGCGGGAGAATCTTCTGGCTTGCCTCCCTTGCCTGCGCGGCGTTTTTTCTTCTGAGACTTTGAGGGCGGAGGTGCGCCGGGGACGATGCGAGGCGTCGAGGGGACAGTGTCTGTCATCGTCTGTCGGAGGAAGTGGTGAGGGTTGTGGGTACGTGTTTGCGCCGTGGAAGAGCAAAGTGGATATCAGCGGCCCGGCGCTCTTCCTTCCACTTGCCAACAACCATAACATTCATGATCCGCATCTCGCCACGAGATCACTGCACCGTTCTCTGAAATCTTGGCCTCTGACGACATACAGCATACTGCCTTCGCACTGCCTACCCAAGGCATGCTCGCCAAAAATTCTGACGTCTGCCCCAGGTCTTCGCGCTCATCTTGCGATGCAACGATCACGTTGCCAAACGCGCTCGATTGCGACGCGGTCTACCATCTGGCTCAACCAATTGCTTCCGCGCTCCCACTGCGTAATTCTTCTCTGATCGTTTGTGGGCCCGCCGAGTCAAGCGACACCCTCTCTAAAACATGTCTATGCTTCCGATAAACTCGGCACCTCACCCCAGTCCTGGCGACCTTTCTTCCAACGGCCACCTCAATATCTCTGGGCCCACTCCTCCCCGTCCACTCCCACCCACGCTCCGCCCCAATCCCACCGGCCTTTCTTGTCACCCAAGCATGTCTTTTGATGACGGTAATGTTGCCCTGCTCTCTGGCTCGGTATATTTTCTCGTCCACCGCGGTGTCATATGTCGCCAGTCAACCTATTTCTCCAACCTCTTGTCCACTGTCCGCCCGTGCTCCGCCGGCGACCTGATTGATGGTCGCCCCGCACTTGAGCTCGAAGAGTGCTCCGAGGACATTGCTTTGCTCCTTCGCGCCATGTATGACGGCATGTGAGTCGCACGTCAGCGCACACGGACGGTAAAGTTGAACGCTACAGCTCTTCGGTCCTCGGTGGCGAGGACGTCTTCCACGTCGGCTACATCCTCCTTCAGCTTGCACACAAGTACAAAATCAAGCGCTTACAACCCGAAGCACTCGATGTCCTCAGCGAAGCCTGGCCTTCGAAACTCTCACACTGGGACCATCGCATGAAGCTCGTACCAGCCACCCACAGCGACGATGTCCGCAACCGCGCTCTTCCTCACCCGACGTATGCTTCTCTCTTCCCTCTTGCTTTCTGTTGACAAGTGGATTCCAGTGCTATAATCAACCTGGCACGCCTTGCCTCGGCTCCGACCCTCCTCCCCGCCGCCTTCTATGACCTGTCCCGCCAACCTCCCTCCGTCTCTGCCGCTGGCTTTTCCGATATCGAGGCGGGGGCATTCCACCGCCTTTCGCCGGCAGACCTTGTCTCGCTCTTCCAAGGCCGCGAATCTGCCTCGCGCTTTCTCTCCACTTTCATCGTCCAGGTCCTCGAAGTGCGCGTACCGGGATCCACATGCGCTGCCCCACAGTCTTGCGCCCAAGTCTTCGAGCACATGGCGCAGGAGGTCGTATGTGATGTCGGCGGCGTGATGTGCGACCCGCTGCGCGTGATGGCACGAATTCTTGCGTTGCCAGCGTCAGATGGGGAGGGACCAGCGATGTTGATGCTGTGTGCGTCATGCGCGGAGGGACTGGAGGAGGATGTACAGGGCGGTCGCGAGATGCTGTGGGATAGCCTGCCGTCATGGTTCGGCGTCGAGGATATCATGAGCTGGGGCGCCTGATCTTGCGATGATCACCCCGCATGACGCTCTTCCTGCGGGCTCTTTTTCGTGGCGTGCACTCCGGTGCAAATTACCGCATGGTCCAAGTCGACGGGGCATCCATGTTACACTGGTGTGGTGGGCACGTCTGGACCCAGTATCTTTTTTTTTGTCGCAAGGCGTTTATTTTGAGTCTGTCTGTGACAGAGATACTACATGATTGAGTAGTCGTGAAGAAGGAAGCAAGCCCGGTAGATGTGCATCCATCGATGGGCTTAATTGCCATTCTAAGTTTCCCGCATTGCTACGACACGGGGGGGATGCTACAATTGGTGAGAATTAGATGGATTAACAGATGGAAGCACTACCAGTCCCTTGAAAAATACGCTTCGTGCTTGTATCATTGAAAACGCTGAAGAGAGGTGAAGTGAGGCTCGAGCTTAGTCTAGGCGTTCGATACAGGCACACGGCAAGGACGGTTACGGGTAGAAGCATGATTTGAAGGATCAAGCTAGTCGCGTCCGTGCCTACGACGCGTCTCGAACCGTGCTTGCCTTTGTCTGTGACTATCACCCTCAGGCTAGATATAGCAACCTAGGTCGCAGGGTAACTTCAGAGACTTCCATCCCACTGCTACAGCCTAGGAAAGTCCGAGAAACCGGAAGTTTCTGCTCACCTGGCTATGTTTGAACCAAAGCTAGATCCTCTTGACGATGCAGACAACTTTCAGGCGCTGCCCCATCTCCGCCTGCAGTTTTTCATGCCTCGTCTCGCCAACAAGCCGCAAGATCCCGTCATAGACGCTCTCAGACTCATGCAAAACTCGAGTCTCCCCCCTGTTGGCTCATCTCGTACTTTACCTACGGGGTTATTCGCAGATGGCGTGGCCCTTCCTCGGTTGACGAATCTGCCGGAGGATGGAGATGATTTCTGGGTTCGCGTTCTTCAGCAAGATCCTCGGAGCCAGGTACATATTAGTTTCTTGTTTTCGTTTGCTTCATCTATCCTGTATTTAGATGCGAATAAAGTCTTGGGACACCTTGCATGCGTCGTTCAATCAACAAGCGAGCTCGACGCCATTTCTATCCGAGCAGCCATCGAACGTCTTAGCATCTACGCGCTACTAGTGAAGCACCCAGTATTTTTTCATTTACAAGTTCTCATCATCTACAGCGTGAATCCGCGAGTGTTCGATCCGGAAACATGCGTTTTTCAGACAAGCGAGGCTGAGTTGCTCAGGTCAATGCGAGCAACGCTCGTCGGAACGTCATCGAAGCTATTCCACTGGCTTCAAAACCTGGAAGTTTTCGCCCTAGCAGGATCTTCAGATTCGATGCAAGTAGTGCTCTCGGTAGACGACTGGGACGAACATCTAATAAGAAGGTAAATCCTCTCGACAATGCGAGGTCCTCGGATTAACGAGATGCAGCTACATTGGCAGATTCTTAACTATAGGGACGGCATTACGAAGGCTCGACCTTTTCATTGGAGGCCTGAGAGAGGGGTAAAGGCACCTTGTTCTGCCGGAAAAGCTTTTTTATATTGTCATGCTTATAGGACGAGCTCGGAGTCG
Organism: Vararia minispora EC-137; assembly: GCA_022160365.1. Taxonomy (NCBI): domain Eukaryota; kingdom Fungi; phylum Basidiomycota; class Agaricomycetes; order Russulales; family Lachnocladiaceae; genus Vararia; species Vararia minispora. The sequence continues at coordinate 23,061 of MU273606.1, forward strand.
CCAACCATTCACAGTTTCGCCCACGCACTGGCCTCCACAGTTGACTATTATCGTCATTTATTGATTTCTGCCTTCGAGACAAATTCTTCATGGCGCGAGCTATCGTCTTCGCTCTGGCTCATGCACGCAGACGTGGAATGCGTGGTCACAGAGCTAGCGGACATGTGTGGAAGGGTGAGTAGCCTGCCGTCTCGCTTCCGAGGATGCTCTGAAGTATGTACTCCCAGCGCCTCGACAAGGACCCCGCTGACTACGTCCCATTTTCGCGGAAACCAGAGACTGTCCTCTCGACGATTTATATTACCCTCCTCACCCATTTTGAAAGGCATTCCTCCAGAACTATAAAGGCGACCTTCGCATACCTTTTGACGGTGACATGCACGAATTACTTCGACACGTTAGGGCGTTCGGTCGGGTTTGAGCGCGATGTGCCAAAGAAGGGGCCTGCAAGTGAGATGATAGGCATCGAAGAGCTACAGGACGAAGACGATGCTGGTTCCGTTGCCTCGAATGATTCCGTCTCCTTCCCAGACTTCTTCTCTCCTCATGTCGTTGAAACGATCATGCACGCTCGGATGTCATTGAAACTTCTGCGAGCGGCGCAGCCGGACCACCAAATTTTCCACGACTCTTCACAACATCGAGATCTGACATGGTTCTGGACCACTGGAGACATTGAGGCGGCATCGCAAGGGACGTCCCTCCAGAGAAGCCAAGTACAAGATAACACCCCACCCTGCCTCGAGAATCATGGGCTAGGTGTGGATGACATCGTGGACCAAGTTCGGATGGCATTCAAGGTATTCGATCTTGAGCCGGGGTCATGCACGACCCAACTATCGCTGTCAGCACAGGCCCATCGACCTGTGGGGACATTCATCGACGCATTTCCAGACGAACTCCCCCCCCTAACTCCGTCTCTTCCTCACCTCGTGGAACTCGTCATGGGACCCCTATTGGACCATTGTCACGCTGTTTCTTCGGCCCTCCTTGCGCTGATTCTGTCACCAACCTCTCACCTCCACCTTCTCACTCACCTCCATCTCATCCGCGATTTCCTCTTGCTGGCTTCGCCCTCGTTCAAGAGACGGCTTAGTCAAGCCCTTCTCTCCGACTATGACGACTGGCAGTTCGAAGGCAATACGGCTCGTGCACTCGCCCGACGTCCTTCCCGCCCGACAACGCCGACAGTCTCCGGTGATACATGGGCTGTCGGGCTCGGGCTGGGATTGTCAGAGCGGACGTCGTGGCCGCCTGGTGGTACTGACCTAAGCTTTTTTCTTCGTACGGTAATCATGGATTCACTGGAAATTGTGGACGAAGACGATGACGGAGAGGAAGTTACTGAGGAGATTGCCACGCGCCGACATATCATCTCTGAAGCGGAGGCTAGACTTGGGTTCTCGATTCGTGATTTGCCAACCGGCCCTGGTCGTGATAAGTGGTTGGACCCATGTTGTACGTGACTTTGCTTTCGATTTTACATATGTCTGACTACTCCGGTCAGCTATCGAGTAAGACTCATGTCAACGAGTGTGATGGCTTGCTGACGCTTGTGCAGGGCACTCGACTTCTTACTGATGACTTACAAGACGAAAGCGCCTTTGGATGCTGTTATCACGGAGGAAGTGCTGTCCAAGTGCCAGCGCATCTTTACTTTCACTCTGCGCATAATGAGAGGCAAGTTTACCCATCCTCTACCGTGTCCACGACTGATCACACCTGTGCGCAGTCCGGCACGCTGTGAATGCCCTATACCGTATGACCCGAAATAACCGCGAGCCCCTCTTCCCGACTCTCGTGCCAACGAACCGCCAGCTCCTCCACTTCCGTTTCATGGCAGCCGCTTTCGTCGAAGCCGTTGCGTCTTATGTCCACGATTCCGTCATCCGCGGCACCTATGACTCATTTCTCCTCAAACTCAGCTCCTTTTCTGACGTCTTCAGTCTTTCAACTGCACACTCGGCCGTCCTTGACGATGTTCTAAGCGCCTGTCTCTTGCGCTCAAGCCAGCGTGCTGCTGCCGATCTGTTACGCGGGTGTCTTGAGATTGTACTCGACCTCTCTACGGTGTGCGGTGAGGTGCGACGTGCGCGGCTGGAGGAGTACAGGGCAGCTCCAATGGTGGAAGAGCTGTTTGGAAGGTTCCGCAGGAGGCTGGCTGCCCTGGTGTGTCGCTATCGTTCTGCGTATACCGCTCAAGCCCTCTGAAACCTGTTTAGACCAGAGCTATCAAGACTATGGTAGACAACGGGTCTGCCTCAACGCTGATCCCGCTCGAGTTTGCTCACCTTGCGCTGGGCGCGGGTGCACAGCTACCAGCTGGGGGCGTTGGGAGCCTGTATTACTTGCTTGTTAAACTCGATGTGTCGGAGTGGTGGCTAAAGGCCACTGGATAGTCAAGGTGATTGCCAGCTATGACAGACAATCGAATTGTTCCTGCCCAATCCGAGTTCCCTTGCAGTAATAATATTCCATTGATTCTTGAATCCTGACAAAACTATATGGCTGTAATGGAGTCGTGCATAATGACGCCAGGCCACGAGTACAGGTGCGAACGATCGAATGGAGAGGGGAAGGACGGGATGGGATGGGATGCACAGTAGCAGTATGTGGATGACACGTACAGGGACGAGGGATATATGTGCATGGGAACATGGTACTTACGCTTGACATGCGAGTGGATGCGATATGATGAATGAAGCTACAAAACAGCAGGTGTACAGAACAGCAGCATGATGGGGAGAGGTAGCAATGAGAAAGAAATAAAACATCGTTCTAGATGTGCAGACCACGATTAGTCCTCCGTCGCATCGTTGAACCCGACGACAGCGCCCGTTTTCTTCGGTGTCTGCTTCTTCGCCTCCTTGCGAATACGTGCGAGCTCGCGTGACCACATCGCAGCGGCTTCTTCCTCGAGTCGCCCATCGGTCAACGTAGGCGTGTCCCCGTCAATTCCGAGCCCACGAAGGACCTCCGCAGCGCGCACACCCTCGGTGAAAGCAATGTCCTGGCTCTTTCCGCTCGCGCCGCCATAGGACTGACTACGCGCGAGTTTACGCTTTGTTGGTGTGATGGGGCTAGCAGTGGGACATTCGACGAGACCGACAGTCTCAAGAACGTTCACAAGGTCGGTGAACTCGCTTCGGGAGACGGGAGTGAAGATATCGCCGTCGTCGCGTGTGAGCATCGTGATATAGAGGGCGTGCAACTGGTTCATCTCAATAGAAGCAGTGTTGGTCGGGAAGGCGGGGGCGGAGCTCGTCCGCTTCATAGGTCGGGTGGTTGTAGGAGAGGACGTGCGCGATCCAGCGGTAGCAAGGCCGGCCTCGGAACGCTTACAGGCAACAAGCAAGGCAAGTAGGACGAGGCGGGAGTGAAGCCCGAGGTTGCTGATCTTTGCCACCATCTCGCTATTACACTGCGTCTTAGACGATCCCAGGCTCGTGGCACGTGAACCCGCATGAGTTGCGGGAGCATAGGCTTTGAGGGCTGCTTGGATATGAGCAGGTGTAACGGGAGGAGTAACATCTCTAGGCCCCGCTGCCTGGGCGATAGCGATGTCGATAGCACTCCGGAGAACTTCAAAGACAGCGCGAACGTCTCCCGTTTGCGAAGCAATTTTCATGGAAAGAAGTTTGAGAGTGGGTAGGGGTAGGAACTTCTTGAGTGCCTCATCTTCGGGCGGGGTTTCCGCAAGGGGACGGAGACGAGCGCGAAGAATGTCGACGAGCTGCTGAGGCTCATAGGGTGAGAAATGAAGAGTCTTGACGCCGACGATGCCTGCCATCGAGGCCGAAGACGAGGAAGATGTTAGGGTGTGCGTGTTGGCGATGCCAATGATGCGGAGATTGGAAGAGCAGTTTTGAGCAAGGGAGAATAACCTTGAGAGAGTTTGAGCAGACGTTGCGACGTGGTCTACCTCATCGAGAACGAGAAGGCTGGGACTCTATGGTGAATACAGGGATGACGCAACGCAGAGAAGACATACCACTTAAACTTGCCCGTCTGGAACAGCTCCTGGACGAGCTCACTGGTGACGACCTTTTTCGTTCGCTTTTTAGGCCCGCCGAGATCCGTGAGAAGACGGTCCCAGACCGCGTCCATTCCGCTAAAAGCCATACAGTTGATGAAGAGCAGGCGGACACCTAGGTCCCTCGTGTCGTTCTCCAAAGACGCCAGAACACTGTTCGTCAGGGCAGTCTTACCGCATCCTGGAGAACCGGAGATATAGAGAACCGGTTCTGCCGTATTCGCACACTTGTCTTTCGCACGGATGAACGCCGTAATGAAACTGCGCAGGCTCTCAGCCTCGGAGATCCGACCAGCAATGTCGCCAGCACTGTTGCAGGTGGTGCGCAAGAGAGCACGAGCGCGGGTATGAAGAGGTAGGGTGGTGGTAGGAGTGGCCGGAGGAGTTTGGATTGCAAGAAGAGACAAAGAAGATGATGGTGTTCCAGGCTGGGACACGTTGGACGTCGACCCATGACGACGAGCTTCGTGGCCAATATCATCATGAGCGACGAAGGAGACAGCGATGAGAGAAGAACATACACATTATTCGAGGACGGGTGGGGGTGGATAGTTCCGAGTTAGCCCTCCGAAGAGCGCGGGGGGAGGACAGCGAAGGAGCGAGAACATCCTCCAGGTGGAATGGTGGGATGTTTTCCTTGTTGCCGCGGGGGTCAAAGACGGTGATGGACGTCCTGGGGCGTTTTGCACACGGGCTCGAGTCGGGCGTATTCAGGGCAAAAGCGTCAGCCGGGTCGTCCTGTGCGTCGACCGGCTTCATGGGAGACGACTCGCCATCAGCCTGGTGGGAGCGTTTGCCGAGAACGGAACTCCGGGTTGTCCGGGGGGTAGACTGCATGGGACAAACAGGGTTGTTCAAGAGAGGCGAGAGGGACGGGATAGAGGAGGGTGCCGTCGCAGGGGACGCAGGTGGTCGTTGGAGGAAGAGCGAGCGAGAGCGAGAGTGCGAATATGAGGATGGTTCTCGGCAGTTCCCATCGTGGGAAACACTCAACGGACTCACGCCTCGTCGCGTTGATGCCCTCGACGCGTCGTTCGTATCATTCATCACGTGCACGCGTTTACTGGCCCAAACGGTTTATAAGTAAGCGATGATCCGACGTGCCGTCCCCACGACACGACACGTCTGGACCGTCGTCAACCACGACAACTACAGCGGGCCTGAATAGTACAAACAAAGCACACCTACAAAACTCGTATATACTTGGAGCACTTGTATTGATAACAGCCACTGACGTTTCGTGTAGATGGGGAGTGCTGGTCAAATCCTTATTTTACTACAACCACAGCCTGACCGCCCCTCCGCAGTCATAACTCCACCTGAGGTCCTTTTGCGCGTCTTCTCCTAACTTTCAAACCCCTAGTATGATTCATATAAACCGCTACCACTTAATACCGCCTGCATTTCTGTTTTTCAAGCTTGCCGCCAATGGCGAGGGATTTCATGCTCTTCGCCTGATCTCTGGACAGTAGTCTCACCTCATAATGCGTGCTGGGTAAGAGCTGCTCTCCGACTGTCCAGGAATCGCTCAATATCATTCCACGCGCACTCTTACAATTCTAATGACAGTACTATCTCTTCGGCCTGCTGGCTTATAATTGAAAACACAGCACGCGCACGTCATGCAGCCATCGGCGGCTGGGCACAGTGCGACCCATCCCAGGAACTGAGCTTCATCAACACATTTTGCAAAGTGCTGGGACCATCCCGAAATGCTTACCCTTCTTAACACATCAAGAGAGAACATATCCGTGGATCTATATCCCCGTCTCCGTCAACTCGTCTTTTTTTGGCACCGGAATCGCAGTGGACAATCACCTCTTGAAAGCCCCGCTCACGCGTCTCGCCATCGTACACTCCTAGCTCACAGCGGATTTGATCAACGCCCCGGATCCCATGGATCCGCTTCTCTATGACGCTTCCACAGTTTTCTTCCCTCCGTCATTTGGTTATCCAGGATTATACCGAGATCCTTCCAAAGAGTGCAACCGGCCACCCGTGGGTATCCCTACCCAATCTCGAATATCTTCGCATCACTAGTAGCCCCGAAGGAGCAAACAACTTTATTAGCTGGCCCGACCTTCCGCTGACGACCAAGGTGGATCTGCGCATCTATCGCGACGGGTACGGGAGCGATCACGCACCCATGCGAACATTGTGCCGACAACACACGGACCACCGCTCTGGGCCTCTCACATTGCTCACTCGCGTGAAGGCCTGTCTTTTTTGTCTTCATGCGAGGCCGCCGCCGCACCGCAGCTACGTTCATTCCTTCTGGTATCCACTCAGATGGTGTCGTCGATTCGTTCATTGCCTACACCCATCAGGGCACCTATCCAATCGAGCAGGGAAGGGGTACACACTCCCTATAAGCAACTTTCCGAGCTCTCCCGCTCGCCTCCCGAGTCCGCACCCTCGGAATCACACTCCCTCATTTAGCCGCACTTAACGACGAAGAGACGTGGGGAGGCATAGCGAAAACTTACCCGGGTCCCAACCACGTATTCGTACATGGAATCGCAGCTCTGGGTCTGCTGATCGCTATGGGTGATGGCACTATTTTCCCTCGTATTACTACAGTACACCCGAACTCACTGGCGTGGACTTCGCTCGGCCTCCACGCGGGCCTGCGCCGCTGGTACCTCGCGTCGTACTCGTTTACTATAGTGGCCCTGGCCTTGCGCTGTCACGGTCACTTTAATCCCTATGTAACTACGGCCCTTCGGGCCGCCGATGCATTTGATCCATCGAACACTTTACTTGTGTCATGAGTCGGCAGTGTTGCGTGGATTTTTGCTGTCCTTCTGGAGTGTCTAGTACTCGTCCTTAATTAAAGAGACAGGTTAGCGACGTGCGACTAAGGTAAAAAAAAAAAAGTGCAGCACGTGGGGGAAGTACACATGCAGCCAAATTAGGCCCGCATCACGCATTCGGCTTCTACCAACCGCACCACCGAGCAGTTCCCTGTAGTCTGCCCTGAGCCATCCTCTTAATTGGGTGGGACTCGCTTCCTGCACTATGGGCAAGCATAGCCTTCCGGTCAGCAGCTGGCGGAAGATGCAAAGCAAAAGGATTTCTGATGCTCGCATCCGCTGACGTTGCAATAAAGTAGAACTGATCAGTCGGAGTCCGCAGATGGTGCGACACAGGGCCATCCTTACTCTGAATAGCCATGGGCCAACTCACACATCTAGAAGGAGCAAAAACTCTTTTTCGCATGGTTGTCACGCACAGTCTTGACAAAGAAAGTGCTTTTCCAGTTTCCCATTCCTGTGCTGGGTTCGGACTCCTGGCAATATCCCAAGCCATGCCACAAGATCCTCTCTGTGACGACTTTTCGTATCCCATTTTCCGTACAGACACCACTCTCACCCCTCCAAAATCCGCGCAAGGCATACGAGCATCCTCAATCCCACCACGGACTAGTGCAATTAGATAAGTCAGGCATTGCGCCTGCCGCTCTGTTGCATCGTGGTCGTTACGTTCTCTGCGCCCTTAGGCGGAGAGTTAGCTTCCGGAAAGTAAGGGACTTCTCCGCAGATGCGAAACGCAACAACGGCAACGCATGAATGACCTCCTGACCTTCCCTCATCGACCTAACATAGGGACTTCGCTCCATTTCTCGGAAGCCGCAATCGTATCACTTCCTCAGCCAATCATGGTCGCCGCCGACGCTGCCACCGCTCATAGTCCGCATCTCATCCACTTGCATTCGCCACCTCTGCATCCAGGTCGTCGCTCAGCGATGACCTTATAGATGATATGGCGACGTGCCAGATACCTTACACAGACGCTGTCCTATGGCCCCACGGTGGAGCATATTGACTCACCCCCGAAGTACCAATGCACGCCTTGACGACATGGATCTTCTTCCGCCATGTCATCTGTGTAGGGTTCACCTCACTGTGAAGCACGGAATGGTTTTCTCTATTTTTTTCCGGATTACAGCGACCTTTTCCATTGGGCGATGGTCATCCTGGCTTAGGTCTCCTTTTATGAGCCCGCTGAGCGTTTTTATGCATCGAACACTCGTGCGAGCTGACAACCTTTCGATCGGATATAGAGCGGCAGAAGACCCGTACAACATTTATCTGTTGTTTATAGAGCGCGCTTCTCTGCCTTGTTCAGGTGTTATAAGGGAGAATGGCCAGCGGTCGTATACTCCTCTCCCCACCACCTTCCTTCGCCACTATCTCCTGGAGAAAGGTGTGCGTATTCTACCCCTGTTATGCGCCATTCAGCCACCTCTCTCCCACTTTCCCGGATTTCCATCGTCACAGTGCTTTTCGCAAGCGCGTTAGTGCAAGCTGCGGCGACAGGCGCCCGTATACTGCTACGCCAAGATATCTGCGCCCAAATTCCGTACGTTTGTAGCTGATCCCTCATTCCCTCGACGCGGACTGACAGCGTCAATAGCGACGGCACAGATGTCAACGATGTCGACCCGGAGGATAGTGGGGTGATTCCAATTGCGTGCCCGAGCAGTACACCTGCAGCCCCGTCTAATTTAGTGGACGGTGACGGAACTGGCGGTAATCCACTTCCTTCCAGTGCGAGTTCTCCTTCAGGTATCAGCCCTGGTGCCGTGGCAGGAATCGCCGTCGCAACTGCTTGCGGTACGTACGCCGACCCTACCACCGCACTCACATTCCACGTCCTGACCGGACCGTTATAGCCGTCACGCTCATCCTGTTCCTAACCCTTCTCTTTTGGCGTCGGCGGCGACCGGGCGCTTCGAAACATGCCAATGACCTCCGCGATCACTTCCTCCGACGGTCTTTCGATTCCGCGTCGACATCTTCTGCCCCTATCCAGCCGCGTGTCTATCGTGCCAACCATGTTCAGCAGCAACATGAGCAGATACCGAGCCCACAGACAGACTTTTCTCATGCCATTCATGTCGCACATGAAGCGCCGCGTTCGAGTGTATTCATCCCGCCGACCGAGTGGGACGTCATGCCATCGCAACGGCGGGACATGCCCATCCAAGCGCTTTCCACACCGCAAACGCCGCAAGATGGTACTATCGCGAGACGTGCGTCCATCGAAGGACGTCCGACACGGCCTTCGATCACTATTCCTTCCGCTACACCGCTTTCGGTTTCGACGCTCTCACAGGACCCTGGTCATTCCCACCATAGGTCGGATCATGAAACTGCGGTGAGGATGATGACTTACCGGCAGGGGCATTCATATAACGCTTGGCTGCAATG
>MU273606.1:32406-72283 GCA_022160365.1 Vararia minispora EC-137
ACAGGACCCTGGTCATTCCCACCATAGGTCGGATCATGAAACTGCGGTGAGGATGATGACTTACCGGCAGGGGCATTCATATAACGCTTGGCTGCAATGCACGACAAGGCCGAATGGCTGAGCTGGTGGGAGTGCTGCCATTTTTATCGAGAACTCGGGTTCGACCCCCCCGCAAATATATTTTTCTGTGCTTCCAGTCCTCTCACAGTGGCATCCCTGACGCGGATACGTGATAGTGAGGGCTATATCTTGCAGCTACGAGACTTCTTCATCCTCTATCATGGGGCTCGAACCACAGTCCTCGGGAAAAATGCAAAAAGTTAGCAGAGCTCCGCGTAACCGCTTAGCCATGCGGCCACAGCTTTATTGCAACCCGCCGTTACATGAGCGCCTCCGCCGGTAAATCGACACGCATCAAAATCCGACCTCTAAGCGCTTTAGCCGGGGTCCTGCTCTCACCCGATCCACCCGTGCCAGTGACACCCCTCCATGCACAGATGCGTGATATCCAGAAGGGCCTCCGCGAAGCGCGCAGAGCGAGCGCCCAGGTTGGCCTCACTATCCCCCAATCACTCCACCAGGAGGACGCCGCGTACAGGTGTCACGACACGCATTCAATAGCATCTGGGAGTGTCCTTGGGCCTGAGACGGTGGCGTACATAGCGTACGCAGACGGGCCGGAAGGTGCGGTGATTTTTGATCCGCCTCCTCAATACGAGCCACAGCGACATACGCGTGGTCCTTAAACTTTCGAATGCTTACGTTACGCCACATTTGACATTAATTCGGCTTGTGCATTGCTCTGATTTTTGATGTGATATATACTATTGCACTCAACGCGACAGGAAAATTCGCCAACAACAGAAAGGACCTGAGCACAGGGTACAGCCCAGCAGCGAGAGTGTCGTCATCCAGCAGAGTTCTCCTAAGGACCATCACATAGCAAGCCAGGGTTGCCAGGCAGATTCAGGCACTCAGATTTCGGCGGCTCCGACCAGAGCAGTGATCTTGTCCGCGAGATACCGAACGAGCGGGTGTGTTTGCTGAGAAGCCTGTCGGACGTTCGCCCGAGATACAAGCGCTTCAATCTCCGCCTTGCGCCGCCCTGCGAGCATGCCGTGAAGTTCGTCCCGCCAGCGCTCAGGGAGTGCTTTAAGCGGACGCTGCAGCATTGCCCGCGCCTGGGCCGAATAAGATCAAAGGGTAGTCGGGCGGTTGCTGCTTACCTTCTTCTCGTCGGCGGCCGTGACGGGCAGCATCGCGTCTGGTTCGATATCATACCTGGACAGCGGGGGAAATTAGTTGGTGGGAGGATGGGACGTGGAGCTGGAACCAGACCCTGTGAGCTCACTGGCCCAAAGACCAATGCATTCGATGCGCGAGGCCGTGAGCTTATATGCCTCGTGCTGCAGCGACCGACTGCCAAATTTGTAGACAGATACAATGTCCAGTCCAAATGCGTCTCCGTCGACAAACGCTAGTATTGGAACGCTTTGGCTTGACTGTGAGCAGCTCTGCGATGGTACGGAAGGCTGCACATACGTCGCTGGTAAATTCCGAGAGAGGGTTGCGACTAGCTGACGCGTCGCTATATCCGGATAGCCCTTGCCCTGATGTCAGGTTGAGTAAAGTAACGTCCACGATTCAAAATGTAGGACCGTAATCATGACGCCAGCTGCAGGGAACGACGGGTGGTCCGTGATGTGAAGCCGACATAGAGTTTGGAATACGGCCTAGTTTAGATCAATTAGCGCATCGGCGGAGACTTGCCCGAGGTCGTGCCTCTTTCTCGACGACAAGGACCCATTTCAAATTTCCTTGCACCTCAAAGTGATAGATGTCCTCAGCATGAGGTATTAAAATAGGCTAAATTGAACGCAGACTTGTGAGCCAGGCGTCAAAGACAGGGTAGAACATACGTCGGAATTCGTTGCAGCGACGGTTCCGCCCTCCTTGAGATGTATGACCAGGCCAGAGCCACAAAGCAAACCTTTCGACGACGCCCGCTAGTACGGCAAGCGATAAGACAGTATAGGTAAAAGGGGGATAAATCGTATCACAATATTGAGGTCGGCACGGTCAAGTCCAAGTGTTGCAGCGAGATCGTCCGTAAGCTTCATGTCAAATAGATTTGCCGTGCCGAAGGGCAAAAGTGAAAGGTACGCGCCAGATCCACACCCCGCTGGCTCCCGAAGAGCTTGACATCTTGATAGTATATGTCGCTGCCGCATCTTGAATTTCGTCATGAGAGATAGCATCGTGGGCCGGCGTACCGCTTAGTCGTCGGCAGGTCGTTAACGAGGGAGTCGTGTGCGGCGTTCAGCACATGCATGAGGCGTGCTGTGAGCCAAGGGGTGGGACGACACTTGCGCAAGTAGCACATATGACCACCGACCTAACGGCAAGCAGCTCGCTACCTTCCCTCGGCGGGGCCAGCGCATATACCGTGTGGCCCTGGGTGTCGGATAAGAGACGGAATACTCATCTGAACGGATGGGGCATACTCTCCTGCGCCCGGCAGACGTCGGCTGGACAGTTGCCATTCAATTTTCGCCGGCGGTCCGGACGTGCTATCATCTTCGGACGGGAAGGTAGACGACGAGGCAAGCTGGCGGGTTAAGTTCAGGACGAGCTCTTCTAGGCGACTCATAGCGTCCATTCTGGCAAAGCAGCTCGACCGTCGCTTGGCCCGTTTATGCAGGCGCTGGTCAAACGTACCTTGCCTGGTTATGCTCGTCATTTCCGCCCCCGCCATCATCCGGGTTTGCGCCCTCCTCATCTCCATCAGAAGTGCCGTTGACGGCGTCAAGTTCAGGTTCTTCCGCTGCCAGACACTTTTCCGAGTGCACATCCTGCACTGTCGTTTCCGAGTCTTCGAAAGAAAGCAGTTCGTCCAGACACCAAGCTGGGGATCGCGCTCCGGTGCCGTGTCTGTCGATCGATCCTCCCCCTTCTAAAAGCGAGTCTTGCGAAGCGAAGACGTCGTCATCCATTTCAAGAATATCGTCCATTGTGACGAGAGAGCGGGTAAACTTTAGGCCAAATGGTCAGGGTGTTATTCCGGGACAGGTGGGAGGCGCGTACGAGACCAGTAGCAAAGACAGCGGACGTAAGCGGTGACGTCGCTGGGCTTCAACACGATCACGTGGCACGGCGCCTCGTGCCGCCAGATTCAACAAGCCCTTATTGGGCTTCGTCCTTGCGCCGGCGAAAGAAGCTCTGCGCAAGCAGGCGTACGGAAGCTTCTTCAACTTCAACTCTTGTAAGGGAGGGGCGACAACAGAGCAGACACCCACAAGATCGAGAGATCAGCTCGCTCCACTGTAGCGCAGAGATGGCCACAGCGGGGTCCGGCCAAGAATGAGTACTTTACGGAGACAGCTCAAAATAGAGCTATGGGAATAGCGAAAGGTTAGCGATGCGAGGTTCTCGGAGCTGAGACTGGTGGAAGAGACGAAAGGCGTGAAGCGCGACGCGACGCGTTGTTTGTTCCGGTTTGGACGCTGATCGAATGTTGAACGTGCCGTCCACCACGTTGAAGCTGTTCTGCACGCTCATCTCGCACCTCTCACCTTCCTGTCCCCTCGCCCCGGTGGCGCCTCAACAGTCGCGGTCCGTGCAGCCTGTTTATCGTCTTCCACACGTGTCTACGCTCGTCCCTAACGGTATGGCTGCCGCCGTCTCTCGCCGACCCGGTTCCGGCTCTCTTCCCCGCCAGTATCACCACCTCTCCACTGTCCCCTCTCCCCAGCAAGTGCCGCTTTCACGTTCTGTCTCTGTTGCATCCAGCCTCAAACGTCCCCGGTCCCCGGATTACTCTCGTGACCCCGCCTCGCTCAAACGCCAGAAGGCGGTAGCCGTCCCACGGTCCCCGGCGCCCGCAGCCTCGCAGCAAATCGCCAACACTTTTAAAGACGATGACCATGACCCACGTAAGGAGCGGCGAAGGCAAGAACGTTTGGATCGAGAGCGGGTACAAGAAGAGTGGAGGATCAAGTATACGAAAGCCTTTCCAACTTTCTCGTTCTATTTCGACAGCGACGTGGGAGAGGACGACCCCGCACTGAAGGAAAGGCTAGAGCAGAGGATTCTGAGTCTCGGAGGCGTATGTGATCATCCTCTATCACTTGCATTTGCTCTGACGAATGTGTGCCTCTCCCAGAGCGTGGAGGATTTCTTTAGTAAGGACGGACTATCACATTTCATAACGAACCGACTCCTGGAAGACATCGTACATTCTAACAAGGAAAATCATTCCCGCCCCTCGCGTTCCCAGTCTCTCCTCAAGAGTCCAATCCGTCTCCGCGGCGTGTAAGCTTTGGAATACAGGGTATCCTATCTGTACGCTAATCCGCGCGCAGCGCCAGCCCCAAACCAGCAGATGACCTTCCTACACCCGCTGGCAGCACCCTCCTCCAGAAGGCCAAGTCCTTCAACCTCAAGATCTGGAACGTCCAAAAGCTCGAAAGCGTCCTCGACCGCTGCCACGCCCCCGCCGTCTCCACCGCACTCAGACCCGCCGCCGGGAACGGCACACTCCAGCGTCTTCTCGAGAGCGAACGGCTACACGGCACGACGGAGCGCGACCCGACGCAGAAGCGACTCAACTACCAGTACTTCAACAAGAACACGTGTTTCGTGCTCATCGAGGACCTGCGCGAGGAGCTCGCGACGATCCACGCTGCGGAGTTCCCGATCCGGCGGCTGGGGCGCGACGGGCAGAGCGAGGGCGACTGGCCGGTGCTGTACTGCCACCCGGACACGCGCGGGCCGTTCAACAAGCCGGACGAGACGGAGTTCCGGCGCGCGCGGCGTCAGCTGCAGCGCGATGAGCAGCAGGACCGCGAGCTGATGCTCCGGCACGAGCAGCGGTGGGAGCGCGAGCGCCGGCGTGCGGCGCTGGCGCAGGCAGAGGCCGAGCGGCTTGCGGCGGCGGCGCAGAGCGCGGGCGATCTCCGGAGGTCCGTGTCGATGACGAATCTGCGCCGACGCGCGCTGTCTGGGGCCGAGGGGACGCTGGCCGGAGACACGGAATTCGACGAGGTGGGGATGGAGTCGGCCAACGCGTCCGGGTACCTCCGTTCACAATACGTCGCGGCGTCGGGGAACAGCGTATCGGTGACGAGCACGACGGGGACGACGACGTCTGCGGGGAACTCGCTGCGGAGTGCCGCGCTATCGGCGTCCCTGCGCGGGATGCAGAAGCAGGAGGTCGTCACGTCGCTCAAAGTCGGTGGCAAGGCGAAGGGGGATATGGGTCCACCTGCAGAGTTGCCGCAGAAGATGCTGAGGAAGAGCAAGAGCACGACGACGATCCGGCTGCCGCGGCGCGAAGAGGGCTCGAAGCCCGGGTTCTGTGAGAACTGTCGGCAGCGGTATCCCGACTTTGAGGAGGTGCGGTGGCACTGGACGTGCGTGGACACGCGCTGACCTGCTCCGATAGCATATCGCGAGCAAGAGGCACCGCAAGTGGGCATCGAACGACGCAAACTTTGAGCAGCTTGACATCGTCATCGACCGTATCCGCCGCCCCGTGCGCCCAGAGTGGTTGCGGCGCCACCGCGCGCCGGCACCCGTGCTTGAGCCGGATAGTTCGCCCGTCATACCTTTGTCCACGCTCTTGCGCGACGTACGCTCGTCGAGCGAGGTTTCGGACTACCTCCCGCAGCCACAGGTCGATTACAAGCTCACGGACGTCGCTGCCGAGGACAGTGGGATGGAACTATGAGGAGGTACTCGAACTCTTGTTTCACTTGGATGGCTGAGATACATGCACGACACAATACCGCATACCATGTCCGTACGCACTGCACATTTCGCTCCGTTGATTACGCGCAACTTGTATTATTATGCATCCCCTATGTCTGCCACAGGCGCTTCGTACTAGCTATCATTGCCGACCGCAGTGTGGCAGGGCCGGCAGTGGATGCGCAGCAGCGTACAGGGCTTGAGCAGCGCCTGTGAGATTTAGAACTCATGCTGACAGCCGTCTTGCATCGGATGACGCAGGAGTGTCCTCACAGCTCAGGTGGTACGCCCCAAAGAGACGTATCGATCCGCGCACGTACCGCGTACTGCACCACTCACCTTTCCCTCCACAGACGACGACACTAGCCCACAGATGCACACGTTCCTTCGACGGAGAATGGACGTTCGAGGGGCACTGATGCCCGAACAATAGACCACGCGCCACGAGGCCGCCGCGCGACGGCGACGTACGTAGGCGCCGCCCCGTGCCATCACTCCGACGGTATCTCGCAGGTTGAACGAACTGCAGGCCCCTGTGTGGGTCCGCGGGCGTTTCGCCGAAATCTTCGCGTCGCCCACAACGCGACCTGACCTCGGACGCTCTCTCGCCCTACGTTTCTGGGAGGTTAGGTTCCGTCGGCTAGATCAATCGTCGCGTGGCCGTCCCATCCGAAGCAGTCCAGAACGCGGCGACCACGCGAAAAGCACGCGCGCGATAGCCGCTTCTCGCCGTTTGCATCTAGCGACAAAAGTCCGTGCAACGATTCACGGACGGTGTATGCCTGAGCGGAACGTGTGAGTGCGTCTCTCCAGCGAGAACCGGCTGCCACGAGGCGGAAGAGGAGAGGAGACTGCTTTCTCGGTCTCCCTTCGGCGGAGAATCATGATCAAAGTTCGAGCGCCACTGACGGTCGGGCTGTGCCTGGGTTGAGTCAACAATGGCGATTGCACGAGACGGCACACCCTGTAAGGGGGTGAGAAAAGGCGGCAGAAGCATACGTGAGCGCTGCAAACCTTGTATACATATATCCCTATCGCCGTCCCCTACACCTGCCGTCCCTTCCGCACTAAGAGGGCGACGTGGGGACGAGGGGCTGTAGAGTTGGAACGCAACCGGAGATGTGGCGTCTGACGCGGGCGAACTTGTTCGCCTAAGTTCGTGTTCGCGGAGAGCGGGTGCCCAGAAGGGGGAAGGCATGTGACCTCGGACAGTTCTGGAACGGCATTCAAGAACCCGACTGCGCGGCTATGCGCGGTTGGGCGCGCTGACCATGCCCGATCCATCCAAGCGCGAGAATCAGAAGGAACAAAGGTCGTATTGGTGCCCCCGCGAGGCATCTGGTGTTCTTAACGAGATCAATTGGTACGCGTGATAGACCACAACAAGTCCTGGGAGGGAAGGGGAAGAAAGCTGACAGAACGTGGAGGGTGCCGGGAGAAAGATGGGTTCGTGGTGGGCAAGGCGTGGTGACACAAACGATGGAACGTTGGACAACAAAGCAGCTACGCCGTGCAAGCGTGGGGGCCTGCTAGAGGAATGCCAAATTGGACTGGGTGGTTGTCTTGGGCGCAGCTGGGTAGAAACGGAGGCAAAGCGGCAAATAAAGGACAAGCGCTTCGAGATGGGATCATCACACGGCGGTATGCAAGGCAACTAGGGGCGGGGGATGAGGGTCAGGTTGATTGACAGAGGAGGAGAACAGGCGAGGTGACTGGGGAGGGAGATATAAGCCGGAGGGGCCGAGGAAGGAAGCGAGATGAACGGGCGGTGTAACTCAGCCCCGGGACGGGGATCGGCCACGTGGTTTGCACGACGCTGTGTCGGATTCGGGGCGAAGGGATGGAGACGGAAAAGAGGAGGAGGATGAGAGATTATGCGGAATGATGTTCTGGCGCTGGAAGAGGAGGAGAGGGTGCGGTCGTGGGAGCCGAGTGGCGATCGACGGCGGCGGCGGATCCAATGGAGGAGGATGGATCGAGACCCCTTCCCGGCCCGAAGGCTCGCATCCTACTTAGGGCTGGGGTTAGGGTTGGGAGGAGACCACCTACGCCTGTCCTTGCAACAGAAAGTGGCCGAGCAGACGGGGACGGAGAACACAGCGCGCAGCTGCGGCCTGGAATGGACACAGCTGGCGGACGAGGAAAGATCCGCGGCTGCCGCCTATATATCCTTGACGCTTGTCCAGCACCGTGTGCTCGGCCCAGGTTCCTCTTTCCATCTCACCCAAACATTCCCAAGTTCACGGCACCGGCCTCAAAGCCTCCAGCCCCCGCCGCCCGCCGCCCTTCTTCCCTCCTCCCCCTCCTCCCTCCCTCCCTCTCCTCCTCCGCGTCCCTCCGCTCCTTCCTCCGTCGTCTCTCCCTCGTCTCAGACAGTCGCCGTCGTCGCCGTCATCGTGGTAACCTTGCTCTCATCTCCGTCCTCGTCTTCCTCGTCCTCGTCCTTATCTGCTCCAGTCACACGTCCCATCCCGTGCGTCCTTCTTCCTTCCTTTTCGTCCGCTCCGGCCTTATTGCGCCAGCGCTTCTCCTCCACATTATAAATGTCACACTACCCTCCCTATCCCGTGCCTGTCCCCGCCACCCCAGAGGTCCCCGTCCCCGCGAACCACTTTCCCGCCTCAACCATGTACGCCGAGCGCCAATCGCAATGGAAGGGGAGGCGAGGGAAACCCAGGTGCGACCACTGTCGTGCCCACAACCTCAAGGTCTGTCGATCTCCCGCCTCGCCCAACGCCGCTCGCCAATCTCATCATCCGCCTCTCGCCAGTGCGATCGCGTCTTGCCCACCTGTAACCACTGCGCCTGGGCCCACCGCGAATGCAAATACACCCCCCTTCCTACCCCGGCGCACCGTGGCATCCCGCGCTGCGACCGCTGCCGCTTTCATAATCTCAAAGTCCGTTCGAGATCGCGCGTTCGCTCCCGTTTCAGATCCTAACGTCATTCGTGCGCGTAGTGTGATCGTAGTTTGCCCGTTTGCAACAACTGCCAGCACGATGCCGAAGCAGATTGCAATTACACTCCCAAGAAACGCCACAAGGTTCCCACCGACCACCTCGGTCAGCCCTCCGCAGAGCGCCCGATGTACCCTCCATACGCCGCTCCCGGCAAATCTGCCTCTTTCTTAGTCTCTAACGGACCATCTGGAGAGAAGTACGCGACGAGCAACAACTGGATCGCTGAGCATCCCGATGGCGGCCCGAGGGGTAAGCTTCCCGCCGGCATGTATGAGCTCTCCTCGGACTCGGGAGGCGACGACGGGGACGACGACGACATCATGGAGATTGAACCGCCCCAACCTCCTGCGGGCTCTTCTTCCGCGCCGCCGCCTTCACAGCCCCCGAGACCCGCATTCGACCCATGGGCCAAATCCCGACCGCTCCCGCCGCCCGCGCACGCTGTCCAGCCTCCCCCGACGCCCCACGCCGCTCCGCCGGCGGCCGCTGCCGCTGCCCCTCAGTCCGCACCACCACCCGCACGCTCAGGCTCCCATTCCGCCTCGATGTCCGGCACGACTGGCAAGAATCGCGTGTATGATCCACGCCATCTCGAGCCCTGGTACCACGCCCACTTCGCGCCACTGCCACGCGTCATCCTTCAAGGCATCCGAACCGTCAACCCAGGCGACATGCCCGGCCGAAAAGAGTTCGACACCGCGCTCATCGACTTCGTGCGCGAGCTGCCCGCGGACCTGCTCGACGTCGCCGTGTTCCCGCCAGAGACGTATTCGGCCATCGCGCTGGCGCTCAAGAAGAGCGAACTAGACGAGCTCACCAAGAAGCAGAGCGGCTGGGTCCAGTACCACCATGTGCGCCTCGGCTCGCGCAAGTACAACCACCTCGTCATGCCGCGCGAAGAGTACTATCGCATGCCGCCTGAGCGAGAGGAGGCGCTGCTCGCTGCGTACATGTCGGACGTCGACGGGGAACCGTACAAGGACGCCGCCGGCACTTCCGTGCAAGAAGGGCTCGCCGCGTTCATGCGAATCCCTGTCTCCGCACAGATTTACGACATCCTTGTCTTTGCCCATAAGAAGCACCCGAGTACCATCGGCACCCTGGTCGAGGCACGCAATGCAGGCATCGTGAGTACACTCTGCCCTCGTGCCCACAAGCCGATAACCTTATCTCGCCCCATTCAGTCCTGCATAACATGGGCGATGGTCGAGATCTTCTACCGCATGTGTCCTCGTTGTATGGCGAAGAACAAGGCGTCGAACTCATAATCGGGGCCGTCTTCGCTCCGGCGTCTCTTTGTTTTGGTTCTCTGCTGTCCTTGTTTTCGTAGTCCCCGGCTTTCCGCCCTTGGCGCATTGCTTATCGAGCCGCTCCCTCCGAGAAAAATGTAGTTTTTCTCCCTTGGGCTCTGCGCGGAGAGCGTTTTAACGCCAGCAAAGTCTCCGCTCTTTCAAGTTGAACCACGTACCGATCTTCCTACCTGGACTGACGGGCGCCGAGCGGAGATCGGATCAACCGATTTAAAGCCTCGGAACGGTCGAAAGCCGCGGAAAAGGTACAGGATTGCGTCACAGCCGCTGGACCAGCACCGTCACGTCGTCCATCCATCGCTCTTCCATCTCCACCGTCAGATTCTGTGAGACCGCGCGGATGTCGCTCCCACCGAGTGCGTCGCGCAGCAGCGCGAGCGCTGCGTTCGTCTCCCCGCCGCTCCCGCTCCCGCCGCCGCCGCCGTCGAGCGCACCGCCGATGACGCGCGCCCAGTGCGCCGCCATGTCCTGCCGGCTCACAAACCGCGCCTCGTACAGGTCTGGGAGGCCGTCCGAACACAGCAAGAGCGCGTGCCGACGGCCGTGCGCGGACCGGGGTAGCGGGAGGTGCACGACGTCCGGCGTGCTGGACACGTACGGCGGGGTCCGGACGCGCGATATGTACGTCTCGGGCTGCCTGACGATCCAGTGATCGCGGAGGCCCGCGAGCACGCGCTGGGAGTAGATTGCGGGGAGCTTGAGCCAGGCGTCGCCGAGCGCTAAAGGGAAGAGACACGGCGTCAGTCATGTCATGCGCGCGGCACGATCAGGGGCGCGAAGGAAGCCGGCGCACAGCGCGTGGGCCCGAGGAAGCCGATGACGCGGTTGTGTTCGAGCGCGTCGCGTTCGCCTGGGTGCTCGCGCGCGATCCGCGCCAGCTCGGACGCGTTCTCGCCGTCGTGCAGCGTGCTGAGCCAGGCGGGCTGCCAGCGGCCTGTGGCGCCGCGTGTCGCCAAGACTAGTTCATCATGATGCGCCGTCAGTGCTGGACGATGCGCGGCGAGCGCAGTCAGAACGCACCGGCCTGGCAGTCCCCTAGGTTGCAGATCCAGATGTGCTCGCGGGTCGGATCCGTCAGAGACAGGAGCGCCGTACTGCCGTGGAGACACCGGATGGATGCTTGCGATGCGTTGGGTCGATTCTGCAGGACCCAGCGGATCTGGCTGTCGCTCATGCGCTGGAGGCCGGCGACGCCGCCAGGGAACAAAGCAACGAACTCGGCGAGCAGTGCGCTGTCGAAGGTAGTGATTGCATCCGACAGGATCTTGGAGATGGTATCAGGTGAGACCGCCCCCCGGCATGCGTGGAGATAATCCTGGAGCGAACGCCGGACCATGTTGGGTATCGAGGCGACAGCGTGGTCCACAGTCGCATGTCCGACATGGCCTGGGTAGAAAAGCCAGGCATACGTCAACGGTATGTAGCCCAAGTGACGCAGCGCACCGTCGAACACCGCATTGAAGGTCCACGCGCCGCTCGGTGTCGGCCACGATTCTGTATATGCGCGGTCCTGATTGCGGAATTCATGCAACGGACTAGGTTGCAGTAGCACGCCATCGCAATGCCCCTTACTGAAAGCATTGGACATTCTTCGGAGCTCATTTGATAGGGTCGGCTCCGGCAAGATGCGATACGTCCACCGGCGGTGGCCACCGCGGCCCATGTCGGTGGAAGCAAAGTCGCGCACCTCGCTGAGTGCATTGAGATGATCTGTCGACGAGGCGGCCGTGAGCGGGACGACATTGTACATCGCGAGAGAGGGGATGAAAAAGTACGCCGGGCCGGGAGAAGCGGCGGAAGGCGCTCTTATACGCTTGTCGCGCGCCACGATGATCTTCCCGAAGCTCGAGGTTCGCGACAGCAGACCACCGAAAGCCCTTACGCCGTTTGCAGTACGAGGCTATTTGCGAGATATCGGAGTCCCGCATGACAGGACGCTAACCATCCGCTCATGCTCAGATGGTAGGGCGTTCCAGAAGTGCAGAACCAGCCAGGGATGAAGAAGACTGACGGGTCATGTACGAGGTCAGCATTGAGAAGGACATCAATTGACGAGCATTTGGCGCGGCGCCCGGCGCGATGCCTGTTCCAGTCCGCTCATCCTGGGGATGTCCTCGGCGGCGACCGGGCTTATTCCTGACCCACCGGCCTTGTGATTGCCTCGTCCGCAGAATTATATACTTACCGTAATCGTCGAGCCGGATTTGGAGCCGGCGGGAGAGGTGGACGCATGTGCATGACGAGCGTGCTGACCTCGAAATGGTTGTTAGAGGAAGACGTGAAAGAGAAGCTACACGAACCGCGTGGCGCGTTTACGTTGGGCGTTGGGCGTTGTATGCTGGGTCGCTCCCGCAAGTTGCCGACCGGTCCAGCCTGTCGGATTATCGTCTATCACGATCTCGGTATTCAATTAGGTCCTCTATACTCTAGAATTCTCGGACTTGCCCTCACCTAGGAGAGCAATTCCATCCTACTTCCGTGTGTATTTACATAACATCTGGCCCGGTTTCGCTTCAAAACATCAGCTGTTCCATGCGTCGACCCAGTCAGTATTCGAAGTCTCTAACAAACTTCATGTAACCTCCTTATGGGCTGGTCGCTCGTCGACGGCTAGCAGCATCTCGGAAAGGTACCCGCTCCGAGTCAGAACGAAGCCTACGTCTTCCATAATCTCATTTTCTTCTGGGAGGAAGGCGCTTGTATGTCCTCGGCGTCGTCCAGGAAGCTTGGTGCTTTCTTTGATTGAGCATATCGACAGCCGCCCAGGAATCGCTTGTCGAACCCGGCTGCTCGGAGGGAGTGCCCGCCTCCCTTTCGTTACCGCGGCGGGCCACACAGGCCTTTGATATTCAAGCAGCGGAACCGTTCTGCCTGCGTCCAAGAGCAGTCACAGGGCACATCTCAGGCGTAGGCGGCTCTCCTTTCTAGGACCCAAGGAGGCGAGCCACCACGCTGTGGCAGTGCTCCCGTTGTCCGACGCGGCCTTACACCATGCGGCTCGTCGTCACCATCTCTGGAAAGCCGAATGGCAGAGATACTGAGCCTGGTATATTTGGCGAAATTTGCCTTTTCGCCGAGCCCCCGTGTCGGTTTGACCGATGCCCTGCCGCGGACCACTCCCTGTATTTAGCTGCGGACAACGAAGATCAGGCCCTATTCAGCGGCTGGATTAGACCTATGATAATGTCGCTCACAACCTTCTGAAACGCTGTTGGAAGGTAGCCTTCCACCATACCAGAGACTTCAACGGTAAGCAGAGTGGTCGACTAGATCGGTGGTTCAAGTTGTCATCGACCTGCGCGGAGTCTGGATATCCAAAATCTACGCATCTGCAACAAGTAGTCAGATGTCAGGCGATGAGGACCCTAAGGCCTGCCACCGAGCTGGAAACATAGGCCCGGATCCAGTCGGGATTCCACAAGCGGCGGCGCCGAGGAAAAGGCGCCTGCTTCCGGCCCAAGCGGATGCAGAGTTGGGAAACCAAAACGCCTTGAATAACGTTGCACGCTCTAACGCGCGCCGTACGTAACGGGCAAACTTCGGCCATACAGCCAACATACCGAGGACCGACGCTCATCCACCCAAGCCAGTCTGACACCCCATTGAAAATACTCGGACAACGGTACGTAAACAGACCGGATGCCTGCAGCATCTTTTGCCTAACGGCTTCCGCACGCCACCAGCGTAATTTCGAATGTCGCGAACGCGAGATCGTAGTCGCCAAATTCGTAGTTGATCTTGTCCGTGCGCTTGTAGATACGACCGTCCGCGCCCGGCGCGCGCGTGAGCGCGGCGCGGAAAGCACGTTGGGCTGCTTCGATAGCGCTGATCCCGCGCTCCTCTTCCGCCTCCTCGTTGTCCTCGCTCGAAATGAAGAGCGTTAGGGAGATGCGTCCGGGACGAAAGATGTCGACAACGCGCCGGACGAGCGTGCGTAAATCGGGCATGTCGCCCTCCTGTTCTGTGCGTCGTGCTGGAAGCGGGACATTGCATTCAAAGCTCGCGTACGACCATCCGTCCTCCGGCGTGACGTGGATGGTATAGTACCCCTCGCCCGATAGCTTAGGCTCGCCAGGCGCCGGTGGGGCTTCGCTCCATTTAATGAGCGCATTGGATGAATAGCCGCAGGGCGTAAATGCGAACGCGTCGAGAGTAGTGAGGTGTGACGGGAAGAGGTCGGAAATGCCAATCGCGGTAGAGAGAGCCTGGGCGCGTGTGGAGGGCGCCAGGTCGGCCGAGTCATCTGCGGCGTCGCCGAAAACGAAAACGCTGCTTGTAGTGGGGTCGAGATGCGTCATCAAGATCTCGATGGTGTAGTCAACGCCACCGTGGCTGTGGCTCGGGGGACTTGACTCGGGATTCTCGCCAACGGGGGCGTCATCTTCGGGGGATTCCTTGTCTTCGGACAGCGGTTGAGCTGGTGTAATGGGTGAAGCATCGGAAGCTTCGTCGCCCCGCGTCATATAGAGCAACCAATGGTCTCCGTTGACTTTGCCAACGGTGTACGCAGCGCCGTTTTTAAAGATCCCGTCCAAGTAGCCGACCTCATCCTTCCACTCGCGGTGGGGTCCTTTTTGCCGTTCGGGGAAGAAAAACGACTTGCGCGAATAGAAGCAGCGATAAACGTTCGGGAAACCGACGCTGCGCGCGATGTCAAGAATGCGCGGTAACCCATAAAGATTCAAGGTGGTGCCGCATGTCTTCAGGATGAGGCGGTGCGCCGAGATGAACAATGACGACTCGCTGTCAGTAGCACGAGATGATCAGTGAATCCGTATTCGGCAGCGATATATACGCGGTCGCCGGGCGTAAGGCGATCGAAGAAGATACGAAGACGCCGTCCATGCGCAGCCGCATCTTTAATTCGCATTGGAATGGCGAGGCACATTATAAGCCTTCTGGAAGGCCGTACAGCGATACCAGCAGAAAAATCCCCCCCAACCAGGTGGCCGCCGTCGCGCTATGCTCTATTGAGCGGTCTATCATACAACGGCAAGCAACGGTGTCTGGCGCCCAGAGATGTGTCTAGGATGCGGACGGTTTCATATGGCACATCTCGTAAACGTGCGCAAGCGCAAGAACGAGAATCTAGGGAGGAATGGGTTTGCAGCTCACCTGAGTAGATACGCATCTATTTCCTCGCCTTCGACGACGCTGAGCACTTGGCATTTAACGATCGCCAACATGTCCTCCCAAGCAGCACGCGGAACCTTCCTGAGGCCGACGCGATCGTTCACATTTGTGGATGCGCCGAGCACATGGGCCGGGGACGGTGCGAACCAGATCTCGAGCAGTTTTTCGGGGCCCTCAAAGGGTGCTGAGTTCACGGAGGCATCGTATGCGTCCGTCATCGGGTTACAGAAGACCAGAGATGAGGTAAGAAGGATGAGGCGGGGGCTAATCTAGAGAGGATTCTAGTCGTGTGCACGATGAACTGGGCCGTTCGGGACCTAGCGAAGGCGGAAGGAGCTCGACACGCCGCGGCGGTTGACCACTGGATGCATGTAATTTTGGCTTTTGGCCTGAGATGTGGAATGTCAGAGGACAGTCGTCGTCTGGCGACGGGGCCTCTGGGTGGCTGAGTCTACTAGTACTTGAAGGAGGTGCGCGACCGATCGATCTAAAATTTTGAGCAATATAGTTCTGTTTTAGGCAATCGTTAGACGTCACTCGGCACGTGGACACGTCTGAGCGCAAACACCAGTCATCTTCATCATCTTTGTTTCGCCGACCCCGGCCATCACCAACGGTCTGGTACCACCCGATTATCTGTCGCGGGCCGGTCTGCCGCTGCGATCCAATCGCATCTGACCCAAGCTGATCTTGCTCCGTGCATCACCCCTCCCCGCGCACCCATCCATTCAGCGAAGCGTACTACGGCTCATCGCTCGACGCGGGTACGCTTTGCAAGATCCGGGTTCACGATCCACAGGCTGTTTCGCCACTTCGCATGGGAGCTCGTGCTTGGCAGTTCCAACAGCCGGTCTTCGCCTCAACCTGATATCATAGCGTACAAGTCACATCTATCCCAGCCTATACATTCAAGTATCTTATCAAGCGTACTGAATGGCGGAGTCAGCCTTGATCTCCGAGGGCTGACGAGGATGTGAATCGTGTCTACTGTGAGCAGGTGTCTAATTAACAGTCTGAGGAGAGCGTATTTACGCACCTGGCTTGCTCTATCTGTGTGTAGAGACGCCTCGTCTGAGGCATAGAGTTCTATCTCTGTCGAAAGGGTGGGCGGTCTGGGGTGTCCTCGGCCCGTAAGCTTCGACACGTCTATATGCCGTGATGTCGCCGCCCGCTTGAGGTAGTCACGCATATTGAGCCTAGATCGTATCGTTTATGAGACCGACAACAACGGAGGATGAGCGATGTCTGATACATACGCTGCCAGGAACGAATTCGAGTATACTAGAACTTTGGTTAGATGGATATAAACGTGCGGGACGAGATGGGTATACGCTTTCCGATAGAGAAGTGGAAGCTGAGGAAGACGAGGTTATATGGCATGGTTACCCACTTGACGAAGGCGAAGAAGCCTCAGCATTGCACAAACCGAAAGGGGCATCGCACGCACACAGACGAGAGAGGCGAGAGCGAACATGCTGGTGGCCAATTTAACCTTTTCAGTTATCGTTCGGACGTAATCAAACAGCATCCGACGCACCACGTCAGCGCTCCGTTGTTATCCGTAAAGACGACCATTACTTTGAGCATCTTTGTTGCACTATGGTGTAGTGAGCAGTGATTCAG
Source organism: Vararia minispora EC-137 (assembly GCA_022160365.1). Classification (NCBI taxonomy): domain Eukaryota; kingdom Fungi; phylum Basidiomycota; class Agaricomycetes; order Russulales; family Lachnocladiaceae; genus Vararia; species Vararia minispora. Next base: position 49,181 of record MU273606.1, read on the forward strand.
CCATCGACTCCAGGCCAGAAAGGGAACGTACTTCAGCACGCCTTGGTTCAGACTTCTCAGATAGTAGCCCAGCCCAAAGGTAATAATGATGTCCGTGAATGCTGAAAGGCTTAAGCCGGCAGTGAAGACAGGTCCAAATCGATGATTGAACATCCTGAAGCTCTGAAGACTACTCCTGCAAGAGAGTTGTGAGCATACCTCTGGGATCTAGCGGCGACGGACTACCCACATTGCTATTGTAGAAACTGGACAGTAAGATCACGCGTCAGAGCACACCAGCAGGGGGCCGATAGACATCAAGAGTACGAACTGACCGATGGCGAGGCCTGAAAGTAGCGACATTGAGTTTCGATACCAATCAAAGGCGTTGCTTGACGTACCTAATCGTGCAACGAGGCAAAAGCACTGCAAGGCGGAGTCAGCGTGCAATTGGCACTCATAAAACAAAACGCGTACTGTCGGAATCGTGAACCACCAGTTCCCTTTACTTACTGCGGGATGGTGAGCGACAGCCTGAACGTTGGCTGGCGACACAGACGTTTGTGTACTCGTATCGCAAAGAAGCTGTCCACGTTAGAATCTGCGAATATTCGCCACTTTCTGTTACTTACCCATTAACCACGAATGTAAGAAGAGCTGTAAATGTGACTGTCGCCTGCGCGAGAGATTACGAGATTACGGTATCAAACGACAAGCTCCGCAGCCGACGGTCGGACTCACAGGCAGGGTCCTGACAGATCGTTATACAGGCTGTCAGTGCCTAATAGTCGAGGAAAGTTCGGAGAAAGTACTGACCGTGGAATAAAATCTACGACGTCGTCGTTGGAAAAGTTGATAATGAGATATTGCCAGGTCACTACGGACACGAGGCAGCTTTGAGCAGCATCCATCGCCCTTGACACTGCGCTTGAATATTTCAGACACGCGCTTAAGTTAAAGTTTTTCTCACCATACTAGAGTGACCTAGATAGCTGAGCTTAGCGGCGTCCCGTTGAACAAGCTAATACAGCACTGACGAGAGCTTTCAAATGAAATGGGTCATTACGGTAGTGTCGGAAGTAGAGGAAGGTCTGGAAGGCGACTGCCCCCGAGAGCCTGTCGGGCGGTCATCAACCATACGATTCCCGGCACGCAACATAGTACGCACGCAGTTGAGACCAAAGCCCCAGCCTGGACGGCACCCAGGGTCGTACGGACGTCCACCATGAGGGGGAGTTGGGGCACCACTCAACGGGGCTACGAGCTCGAGTATCCTTATAGCCGGAAGCTATGTTGGGCCAGCCGTATTGCCCAATGTTCGACGAGCTGATGCTGATGCGAAAAATTCCCATGCTTTATCATCGTGACCAGTGCCATCGGGCTCGAAATGGAATTAGTGGCATTAACAGGGCCTGGTGCAACAAGGCCATCTGACGCAATAAACTACGCTTGCTAGCCAAGTGGAGAGTTACTAGAACCTCGAAATCATGATGAAGGCAACAATCAGGCAGAGACATGGGCATGCGTTGCGATGGTTAGGAGGAAGGGCTGAGGTCCGATGTCACACTGTATGCGACCCATGATTGCATAAGAATATGTTCGAAGCAAGCACGCTCGGATCGTGAATGGGAAGGTATACCCAATAGAGTCCTTCGCGACGATGCAGTATGGCGCTGCATATGAGCTAGAAACGTTAAGGGTTGATAGATCTGCCAGCTCAAACGCATACGGATCTGGACATGCCACAGGGCAGCATAGGAAAAATGGATTAAACGGTGTAAATAGGAGCCGGGAGGCCGACAGTGTGATACAGTCGCGTATGCCGGAGTTGCGGTGAGTGCGGAACGGGTAGGAGTTGGTGCCTTGCGCTGGCAGGCGAGAGTTGATTGCAGAACGGGATCAATTCATTGTGGCAGTGCTAGCACTTCTGCTGCTGGTGTTTAATTAGACAGAGCGAGTGAGTGGGCTGACCAGGACGGAGTACTAGTGAGGATGACAGCCAAGGGACAAGGTCTGGCGCGATGGGCGTCTCGCATCGGCATCGAGGCGCGTCATCGACACGGCTCAGGCTGCGGCACATTCACACTCACTCCCGCACCGACCAACAATTCTCTGCCCACCACTTTCGTCTCTTTTTTTTTCTTCCACCCCTAAACCGACCCAACGACTTTCGACAATCCAGCGCCGGAAAGCAGCAGTAGAAAATGAGCATACCGCGTCTTCTACCGCGCTACCTCTCTCTTCGCGCTCTCGCGCCCCGCATCAACCCGCCTCTCCTCCCACTCACCTCTCGCCTCGGCCCCAAAGAGCTCACTCGCGCACCTCGCATCTCTACCGCACGTCTTTTCCATCCTTCACCATCTTCTCGCCTCTCCCCGAGCCGCCTCTCGTTCTCCAATTCCACCTCCCATGACCCTCTCCCCCCAAACGCAACACTCTCCCAGCGTTTAAAGCATCTCGTACGCGCATACGGCTGGTACGCCCTCGGCGTGTACGCTGTCGTGTCTATCCTTGATTTCGGTGTCGCCTTTGCCGGAATCAATATCCTTGGCGCCGAATACGTTTCCTCTGTCGCCACGGCCGCGAAAGCTTGGGTGTTCTCGCTCATCAACCGGACGCCCGATGCGGCACCCGCAGCAGACCAGACGACAGCAGCCGCTGCAACAGCTGGCGGCCAGGAGGGCCTCTACGCGATGCTCTTGCTCGCATACACCGTCCACAAGACGATCTTCCTCCCCGTCCGCATCGGCGTCACTGCGACATGCACGCCGCGCATCGTTGGCTGGCTACGTGCGCGCGGTTGGGCGGGCAGCTCAGGCACCCGTGCAGCGATCCAGGACATGCGCGAACGCATTCGGCGTCGTGATTGAGGCAATAGCCCTTCGCGAACCGACCGCTTAAACAAACATCTCAAGTGAGCAGTCCGCTTGTACCCGTGTAAAGCGTTTCAAAGGGAACTGATTTGAGTGCCTCCTCCAGACCGTATAAGTACATGTAGAATTACACTGCGGGCATAATTGTAACGTCCTTCGCGCTTCAACGAACGCGCGGAGAAACAGGGACTTTGATGGGCTTCCATCTTGCTCTACGCTTTCGCAGCTGCTTCGGGCACCTCGTCCTCTGGCGATGGGAGGAGGGTGAGCATGATGGGATCGCGGTGTGTACATACCGGAAGCACGTACCCTGAAGAATGCCCTTCTTCACGACCTCCTCCGGCTTTGGCCGTGTCTTCATCTTCTGGTCAAGCTGGTCCTGTTGCGTGTAAATTGTGGAAGTATGCATAGGAACACGAGGGAATACCTCCAGTTGAGAGCGCTGGAGACGCTCCTTGGCGGCCTGCAGTGCGGGCGCGACGCTGTCGTCTAGATACCGTGGCGATCCCTAAGTTGACATTGGTCGCCATAAACAAGCAGCCGACGTACCTTTAAGGATGTTGCGTTCCTGCAGCTCATGCTTGTCAGGACGCTGGCTGAGACGTTTCTCGAGGGCCTGGAGAGTATCCACTTCAAACGAGGACTGGCGGACGGGGGTTGGCTTGGGGGCAGCAGCGTCGGTCGCTGTATACTCTCGTTGGTGTATCAACAAGCGAAGGACAGATAGTATACGCACACATCGTACGAGGGCGTGCGGATCGATGGGCTCAAGGGTGGCGGTCTGCGAGGAAATGGAGTCGGGGCCGTTATAGCATCCTTTGGGCACCGATGATGTCACGTGTGTCGTGACGGATGTACGAGTAAGGCGTAGACGCGTCGCGAGTCCCGGGCGCGTCTCGGCACGGTCGGATCTTCACCTCGATACAGGTGGGTATTAGAGAATTCCATTGCATGGGGGTATAATACGGTATGGGGGATATGTGCGTCCCGAGACGCTGGATTGGGGCGGTTGCAATACCAGTATTACGGGTACGTCTCGTTGCCCTCTCCCACCATGCTCTCTCGCAGGGCCCTCAGACTTTCCCGTCGCTCCGCGCGCCACTCCTCCATCCACTCGCGTGTCTCCAGTAGGCAAGTCCGAATACGCGCTACTTCGTTTCCAAAATCATGGTCTGCGTGCTTGAGTTGCTCTACGACTGAATGAGCAAGTTCTTCCGGCGTCTTGTTGCTACCAGTGAACGTGTCCTTGTCTTTGCACTCATGTGACTGAGAAGGAAGGGAGGGCGGTGTGTATGAAATGGCGGGCGAGCGTAGAGCACCTTGGACGTGCGATTGCGAGCTAGACGTGACAACGATCTGTGGCATCACCATTGGCGTCGAGCAAGATGTGTATAACAGCGATCCTTCGCTAGAGTTGTCATGTGCTGACAAGGGATCCAATGTTGGTAGCTGAGGTAAGTCTTTGAAGACGAAAGAGGCAGGATTGTCAAAGGTCGAGTTTGTGGATAGAATGGGCGAGAAGGAGATGCTGAGATCGATCTGGGGCAGATCGGAAGGGAGCGACGAGCGGCCGGGAGGCATTATGCAGGGTTAGTATGGGTCTGTTAACTTTGACTAGGGTGCTGAGTAGGCTTGGTACACGGGCGGGCGAAGCGTAGACTGCGAGTGAATGGGGGTTCCAAAGCGTGGAGATTGGCGGGCTTGAATAGACGAATTCGTGAATTTGAATTAAGAGTAGAGCGCTCAAGAGGTATATGCTGCTTCTTCGTATGTGAAGATCGGTCGTGAGGTCTTGAAAGGATTGGCGGTGTCGTACGAGGCTAAGTGCAGCGGGCGCAGCTTCGGCGCGGGGTTGTTTCGGTTGATGGTTGCCACAAGACAAAGCGAAAGCCCCCGACCAGCACGAGACCCAGATTATGAGAGGACCTTATCTACTGTAAGTGAATAGCCTCGCAATGAGTCCGAGGCGGCGATAGAATAGTAGTTGAGAGCAAGTTTATTTGACGGTCTACGGTGAAAAGCTACCGATTACTAACCCTAGTATAGGGCCCGACTCGTCAACAGCCGGGACGGGGAGACAGCTCGACCAAAACCACCATTTCAATGTCCCTTGCTCGCACTGTCCTACACAGTGCCGTGCGCGCTCCGTCGGTCGCGTATCCTCTCGCGGCGCGTAGGTTAGCATCGACCGCTACGCACGACGAGCACCACCATGACGAGCACCACGACGAGACCGTCTATCCACCGGAAGGTCCGCCCGTCTGTCCGTCGGTTCTCCGGTTTGTGCTGAACAGCGCGATGTAGGTTTCCACTCTCGTTGGTGGATTTACAGCGTGATTGGCTTCGCTGGTATCGCAGTTTTCTACAAGTACGCGCCTGCGCCCGGCGAAGAGAGTCGCATCACTCGCTGGATTAAATCCCTTGCTCCCGAACACGATTGGAAATCACGCAACGACGGCCACCTTGCTCTCGCCTCAGACACTCAGGATGCTGTCCTGACTATACAGAGTGCCCGTCGCCCGCCCATATACCGTATGAAGTACCCACAGTCAGTAGCATCTCTGGCGAGTCTGCCTTGGCTTGCCTCGGATACTCACGTGCGTTTCTATGCAGACAAGCACAGATGGCACTACCTTTCTCCGTCCCTGTTGGGCACGAAGTAGATTTTTCTGGCGTCAGGGTCAAGGGTGACAGGGAGTATTAGTTTTGGAAGCTCTTTTCCAAGGCATCTCTTGTTTAAGATATTCTGTCTGATGAACAAGAGGCACGACCGTCTGCATTCTCAGCACAACAGATGATAGAGATAGATGCACGCGAGGCTCAAACGGGTTACGCTCAGAAATTGACAACTTTCTTCGCTTTTGCCTGAGGCACGAATCCGAATGCCTTGACGATCCCCGAATGCTTCCCCGCGCGTACTTTAGCCGACTTGCGTATGCGTTCCTCCCCCTGCAGCTCGCGGTCCACCTGTACGTTCTTCCGTCGGAACGTGTGGAAATCGTCTTCGTCTGCACCAGCCTCGCGCCCAATGCCCAAGAACACTGACCCCGCATTGATGTCTACGGCGACTGTGTCAGCTGCGTACGGAAGGATATGTGGGCCTTGATGCACCTGCTTTTCGCATTGGACAATCCCGGGCCAAATGGTTTGTTTCTCCACACAGCTTGCATGAGCCGCCGTTCGGGTAGATACCCTTCTCTTTGTTCTGTGGGCAACTTGAGGCGAGATGACCCTTTCCTTTACATACGAAGCACGACGCAAACGGCAGGGGGTTCGCCTCGTCCACTGGTTTCTTGCATCGTGAAAGCGTGTGTTTCTTTGAGCCACATCTGTATCCATTATAGGAAGACAGTCGAATACAGAAGTCGGGGGAGGCGTACCGATAGCATATCCCAGCAATGTTTACAGCAGCCTGTCCGCTGTCCCCCTCTTGCTTTACGTTTGGGCACATCTGCGCCGCATGCCCCATTTCCCGGCACGCAAAGCACACTTTATTTACATGCCTCTCCGCTATACGCTTCAACCGTCGCTTTTCGGTTGCCGCGGCACGGTCCGCCGCATCTGTTCTAGATGGAGGGACGGCTCACTCAGGGCAGGGGCAAAGGACGCACCTTTTCGTCGTGTCCCCTTCTGCTTGCGTCCAACCTTCTCCTTCCCCTTCTTCCCTTTGGCGCTCTTCGCCGATACACCGTTCTCCCCGCCTTCCCCTTCTCCTGTGTCTGCCTCACTGTCTCCCGTCCGACTCGCGTCCCCAGCATCGTCGCCTTTTACCCGCACATTTTCTCCCTTCTCCTTCTTGCTCTTCTTCCGCTTCTTCTTTGGCGGCGCGTCCGCGGTCGTGGCTGGATCGGTCTCAGCAGGTAGTGCAGACGTCGAGGCCTCGGGCTCAAGCTCAGGCTCGCGGTAATTAAAGCCGGCGGCGACATAGGTGCGTTTGCGGCCAACATTCGTGTATCGCGTCATGGAACGCGAGTGGATTGACAACGTCGGAAAACGGAAGATGCGGCAGGGACACTACTAAGAGCGAGCCTGAGAATCTGGGCCAACCCTAACCCTTTCTCACGGGAGCCGGCCGTTCGGCGCGGAAAATCTGGGACGGATTGTCGGTATCGTACAGGAAATTGCTGATAGTGCCACGACTAAAGTACCTCGAATTATGCCAAGGAATACGGCTCTGCTACAAGCCTACACATCCCACTGAGAATCAGCTTTGACAAGTCTGTTGTAAGCCGTTAACCTCACCTGCGTGCAATGACAAGATCCGACGCTCTTCTTAGAGCACCTAGATCGAGGCGTGATTTCAGTGTGTAATAGCGTCGATTGTAATAGCGTCAATGATGTAAGAAATTAGACCGGGCCCCGTCATAGACGCATTATACAGCAGCTGTATATACGCGTAACATACTTCTAATAACAGTCATATGCGGTGCCTCAACGCACGAGGCGGCACGTCACGCCCCAAGGAGAAGACGCTCAGCAAAGCAAGCCAAGTGCACATCGTTCACCGTCAGACCCGGTTTCGGGCTGGCGACATGCGTGCTAACAGAGACAGTCACTCTACGGTTGCCAATCCCCATCCATGCGTGGTGCTTCGTCCTATGTCAGCGCTGGAATACAGCAGGTAAACATCGACTACGTACATTCTTCTCCAGCATGAAATCCAGCATCCGCACCGTGAAGTGTTTCAATTCCTCCCCACTGTTAAATCTGAAGACCTTCTTTAATTTGAATAAAGACACGGAGTTGTCCGGGGAAGGTTCCGTGACCCAAGACCGCTGGTGTAGTGGCGTAAGCCATGTAGTAGCCTCTTCGTCAGAAAGTAGTGTCGGAGGCGAGTCGGTGGGCCAGACGGTCATTGGTCTGAGCTTGGTCGTCTCGGGGAGAGGAGATGCCCTTCCAAAATATTCACGACAGCGCGCCTCAGATTGAGGGGAACGTACTCAGGGTACATGGATTCTAGGGTAAGGCAAGACAAATCGGCCTTCGTCCATGCCGAGACGCAACGCATGTGCGTACCTTTGGCATCTACATCGGCGTATGCATTGTTCGCCATCTTCGTGCTTTGGTCAGCGGACGCCCTGTATGTTGAAGAAGAGAACGGCCTGTTCGGAACAACCACTCTTGAGACAAGCGGGACAACTCGTCCTCCTGAGACCCATCGGTATTGGCCTGGGTGGCCCCGGGTGACCGTGACGCCCCGCCCCGGAGAGATGATGCGGGGGCTAGCGCTAGGTAGCGAATCACAGCGAGTTGGTCCAGCGAGGATTGCTGTAACAGAGCCGACTACGCGACGCATGGACGACACGTCCCTAGCTAGTTGGTCACAGATGTAAGTTATTGGCGGTAGAAGTTACTTTGATCGTGAACAAGCTTCGCGTATGAGACATGGTCACGTGCCAGCGGCTGCAGATACTACGAATAAAAACAAACCGTGGTGTATACGCAGCAAGCTTGAAAGCTTACGTGTACCAATCACTTTGAACAGCGCCCTCAACGCGCTACGTCACATCCGCTGTGGTTAACTGGACCATGCTTTCACACATTCGAAAAAATCCTGTAGGTAGGCGATTCCATGTTATAGTACGACATGATAGTCATATAGATACAGCCTCCGTAATGGCGGTCATGAGATATAGGACAAAGACTTGCCGTAGTAGCGAATCTTTGCAAGCATAGCTCAGGGAAATAGGTCAGGCGTCGTTCATCGTCAGGCCTCTCAGCTTCATAATAGGCGTGCGGAGACTGACCGTCAAAGTCTTGGTGTTAACGGACACGGCGCCATGGTGCTGCGGTGGAATTAAGTACTGATGCAGCACGGGAGTATGGCTACCGAGTAGGTACTTTCTTTTCCTGCATGACACCCCGACACCTTTCTTACGAACACCGTCGCATCCCCCGTTCGGGAGAGGGTAAATTCGTTGCCTTCAGTAGTAGCCCCTGGCCTACAATCGTTGTCCCGAGGGCGTAATGTAAGTCGCGTCTTCCCATCGGGAGTTTATCTTAGCTACTGGCCAGGGCAGCGAGGTGCCACTTCCCTGAGTCCAGATGTGCTAGGGAAAAGAGATGCTCCGCACGTACGTACGCTGAGAAAACTTGTGCGCACTATGAAGACGAGCAACACAGGCTGTGCATCTTCGTCCCGCACAATATCTGCAGACATCTTTGGCCCTATTATCATCCTTTTTGCCACCTTACCCCAGTCACCCGTTTTAGCTTTCCCGGTTCGTCTACTTCAGGTTCCTGTTCGTTTTTTTGACGCTCTGAACGAGAACGAGAAGGAAGGAAGCCCTTGGAAGGTTACGTATTGACACTGGGAGACTTATCGCGGGAAGATGAGATGGTGGGCGAAGGACACTGCTCAGGGACGACCGAGAGTATGACGGAGAGGGCCGGGAGGGGGCGGGTTTCGGACTGGGTCGTACTTAGACACAGTCACGTGTATCGACGGACTTCGCAACAAAAGGATGAGGTGAGAGACTACACAGACGCTGACAAGAGGAGACTCGCAAGGTATAGAGACAAGCACGATTCGCACTTAGGAGAGGATTTCAACAAGGGGTGGAGATTGCTTCAAGTGTAAGTCATACAAGGCATGCTACAGTCTGAACGCAACAAACAAGGATGGAACAAACTACCAGACGCACGATTCAAACTGTCAAACTCAAGTCAATCAAAGAGGACGGAAATAAGGGAAGGGAAGTAAAGCAATTGAATGAGCGAGCGACCCAAGGAAGAACTGAATCACAAGCGAGATCGTTCAGGAAGAACTGAATCACAAGCGAGATCGTTCAAATTGAGGAGAAGGGAAGGGAATAAACAGAGTAAAGGAAGATGTGACAGAGTCTGGACGGAAACAGCGTATATACAAAGCGTGAAAGAACGAGGGATGACCGTCGTCAGGACGGAAAGACGGGCGGAGGCCGTGGAGGTTGCGGATCGCGCTGGGGCTTCATGCGGAACTCCGCGCCGACGGGTATGTGACTGAGGAACATGGTAAACCCTAAAGTTTCCGACACGCCGCAAATAGACTTACTCGGACGGGTGGTGCGGGTCCGGGAACCCGACCGCCTTCTCCATGTATGCCGGATCGATCTGATCGAGGACGCTGTTGACAGACATCGTTGAGGCGGAGTACCAGACGTAGTCAAGCGTGCCCTGGTAGGTCGACGTGAAGTTCGTGAACGGTGCCTCGCCGACGTCGAAGTACGCGCTCTTGAGCCCGAGACGGTGCCGAAGCCAGTCGCCGTCCGTCTTGCCGTACTTGTGCGACAGGAAGTCTGGGTGGTCCGTCGCGATCGCGCCCGTCGACAAATAGTCGTACACGCCGCTGCCCGGCATCGAGTTGAAGTCGCCCGCGACGATCGTCGGGATCTTCGTGCCATCCGAGTACGTGGGTGGCGGGCGCGGTGTGGACTCGCCCTCCACGGGTGACCGCGGCGGGCGTGGCGGGTAGCGAGCGAAGTTGTCCGCGACCTTCTCGACCTCGTCAAGTAATAACGCGGTCTGGACGAGCTTGACATCGCTGAACTTGGTGTCCCACGTCAGATGACCATTAGCGACGATGAGTCGCGTGCCCGTCTCGCGGTTCTCGAAAAGGGCGATGACGGCCATATTGTCCTTAATGAGCACTCGGTTGAACATGTCGTCCGTCTTCTTCAGGTCAGGGCTCGCCATGGCCTTCGCGATAAAGTCGACGAGGTGGCGCTCGATCAGCTGATACCTGCCAGGTTCACACAAGTCAGGAAAACTTCACGTCGCACGGATAGGCCACGCACTTGTCCTTCCGGAAGAAGATAGCGCACCCATCCACCGTCCGACGATCCACCTCATTCTTGATCTTGTACCGTGACTTGGGCCAGTACACGCTATCATAGCCAACCTCGCCGAGGTTCTTGGAGAAGAAGTCTTCGTACTGACCATTGTCGACTTCTTGGAGACACAAAAAGTCGGCGTCGTGCTTGGCGATTTCCCGCATAATGACGCCCCGGCGATACTCCCACGCGAGCGCCCATGATGGAGTATAGCCGTACAGGCGCTCTGTGGCCGCCTTCTCGCAAAGAATGTTGAATGACAGCACGCGGAAAATCTCGGCATTGGGATCCGACTTGATTGCCTCATGCTCTGCGTCCGTGAGGAGCGACGTCCACTGTCGCGGCGGCGGTGGCGGCCGCATGGGACAAGAGTCGCGAAGGAAAGAGATGAGCGCAGGTGTACCCTCCTTCTGGATGATGGCTTTGAGAGACGCATCGAGTGGGTTGCCTTCGATACCAAGCGTCTGGAGTTGGTGGAGGGTGCCGAGCTCCGGCGGGAGGCTAGTGAGGTGGTTGTCGAAGAGGAGAAGCTCCTTGAGTTGGGTCAGCATGCCCAGCTCTGGTGGAACGTGTTGGAGTTGGTTCCCAGACAAGTCCAAGACGACTAGACTTTTCAAGCGGGTGATCTCCGGAGGGATGACGGAAAGCTGATTATGGTTGAGGTAGAGGTTGACGAGGAAGGTGAAGGAGAAAAGTCCAGAAGTCGGTGGTAAGTTCTTGAGCTGCACTCCACCCATATCCAACGACGTCCATGTACTGTTTCGCGTCTTGGTTTGTTGCCTCTGCTGTGCGGAACCCGCGCCGACGGTGGACGAGGGGTGATCTTCAACCGGCTTAGGGGAAGCGGTACCGCCATTCTCCGTGAGCTGAGGCGATGCGCCTTCTTTTGGAGCGCCGTTCGGTTCGGGAGGAGGTTTGTTGGGATTGGTGATGGGTATGGCCTGCTTGGAGACGGTGCGCAATGCCATTGCGTTGGCTCGGGCTCGATGATGGGGCGATCGAAATGTACGGCTTAACTGGAGGAGAAAAGGGGCATGTGGGCACGAGAGTACTCAGGGCACAAGAGAACCGAGCGGACACATACCTCGAACTTGTACAGCTGAGTCTGCCAGTGTGGTGCGTGTGCGGCCTGGGGGGCGGCTTGAGGCGATCCTTGGCCGAGCCCGGGTGGGCCGCCATGGGCACCGACGCCAAGGGTGCCGTTCTGGGGTGGAGAAGGGTAATGAGAGAGGGAGTTCTGGGGGTGATGCATGGGCTGCATCTGGTGGTGTAGTGGACCGACGTTGCCATTCGTGTACATGGCGAAGCCGGGTGATGTCGGGGGAGGGTGAGGCCCGTAGACGGGATGTGAGTGCGGGGGACGGGCCCATGGGGACTGGTCTGAAAGTTTGTGGGCGATGCCCGGGGATTGCTGAGTGAAGTACATCGCATCTGGCGAGGACCTGTCGCCAAGCGTCGGGGTCGGAGGAGGTCCGCGCTGGGACGGAGGACGGGGAGGTGAACGGAACGTCTGGTACGGAGTTGTGGTGCGCTGTGTTGAAGACGATGGAAGGAATTGGCGTGCGGATGAAAACGGAGAGAGAGAGCGTGGGTGGAAAAGGAGACAGGGAGGCGAAAGTATGGAGGGAGTGTCGGGACGTGTGGGTGAACGTCGTGGAGGACGGAGAGGAAGAGGTCGTGATCGTTGTCTGGCACGCCGAGCGATCGCCTTGGACGGCGGGCGGCCTGACACGGCGCCAGTCGGTCGGAGAGCGCTGAGTCAGCAAGATCTGTGTTCTCCGGTCGCGCTCTTGTTCGGGCAAGGAGATCAACACGGCGCGACATCAATAGTGCGGTCCTCATCGCACATTCCTTCCCTACTTATACCCCTTCGTTCGTGCTTCATATCTCTGCCAACGCCCATCTTTCCTCCGACATGCCCATCTACCAAGCTACCACCTCTGCCCCCGTCAACATCGCCTGCATCAAGTAACTATCCTCGTCCTCTCACACGTACTGTCCCATCGATCCGTCTCCCAACAGATATTGGGGCAAGCGCGACACCAAGCTCATCCTCCCTACGAACTCTTCTCTATCTGTCACTCTTGATCAGGATCACCTCCGCGCAACCACTACCTCCCGCGCAGATCCGTCCTTCGAAAAGGACACCCTCTGGCTTAATGGCAAGGAGGAGGTCATCGCCGACGGCGGCCGCCTTGCGACATGTATCCGGGAGATGAAGTACCTCCGGAGTCAGCTCGAGCAGCAGAAGCCGGACGCACCTAAGGTGCGTCGTCTTCCGTTCCCCGTCTACTGTCGTGCTTACGGCCACACTTCCCATAGCTCTCGACCTTCCCCGTCCACATTTGCTCCTTTAACAACTTCCCCACCGCAGCAGGCCTCGCTTCTTCTGCTGCAGGCTTTGCCGCCCTCGTCGCGTCCCTCGCCGCACTCTACGAGCTACCCGCGACGCCATCCGAGCTCTCTCGCATCGCGCGCCAAGGCTCCGGCTCCGCCTGCCGCTCGCTCTTTGGAGGTTTCGTCGCTTGGGAGATGGGCTCCGCCCCTGATGGCTCTGATTCTCTCGCGATCGAGATTGCACCTCGCGAGCACTGGCCGGACATTCACGCCCTCATCTGCGTCGTCTCGGACGACAAGAAGGGCACGTCTTCGACCTCGGGCATGCAGCGTACCGTTGAGACGTCCCCACTGCTCCAGCACCGCATTGGCACCGTCGTACCCGCCCGCATGAAGGCCATCTCCGACGCGATCCGCGCCCGCGACTTCGACACCTTTGCCTCGCTCACTATGCAGGACTCGAATCAGTTCCACGCCGTCTGCCTCGACACCGATCCGCCGATCTTCTATATGAACGACGTCTCGCGCGCGATCATCGCCGTTATCACCGAGTACAACCGCATCGCGCTCGAGACCACCGGCAAGCGCAAGGCCGCGTACACGTACGACGCCGGCCCGAACGCGGTCATCTATACGCCGAAGGAGAACGTCCGTGAGATCGTCGAGCTCATCGTGCGCTACTTCCCGCAAGCAGAAAAGTTCAAGGACCCCTTCAGCCTGTTCGGTGTCGCGGGCGTCGGCGAGGGGAAGCTTCCGGAGGGCTTCAACGAGAGGGTGGCAAAGAAGTTTGACGTGGGCGCCGTGAAGGGGCTCATCCATACGCGCGTCGGTGATGGGCCGAGGAAGCTCGGAGACGATGAGGCACTGCTGGCTGCGAGTGGTCTCCCGAAAACTCTCGCATAATCGATTGTCTTGATTTATAGATGTATTTGGCCCGGCTTCCGGGCGGATAGAGATGCCGCGAACTAATGCGCAATAATAATGTAACTTATGGGTACCGAGATGTGGCAGTGGCCATGAGCAATGGCATGGTTGTGGCACAGCGCGTTCGAGTCTGCTACGCTTATATCCACGTGATCGAACCTTTTCCGTGGCCGGCGTCTGCCGAGATTCCCGGAGAAGACGCAGAACCATGCGCCGACGCGCTTCCTCCGTGTAACCCTCGTCCGTCCTCCGTGAACGTCGCAGAAATGAAAACATTTCTTCATTCCCCCAATTCGATGGCGCGTTCCCTGGATGCCAAGCTGACTCACAGCGGTCATCAGATGTTTCGGCGCTGTTTGCAAACGTGTTTAGCAGTTTGAGCGCTACACAGTGACATATTGGAGCTGGCTACCCTTAAGCCTCCGTGCTGCACACCTGACCGTGCTGCCGTCTACCAGTCCTCTTGCCCTCACCTCACCACGCCTTAGGTACTCCATGCGCAAGCTCCTCCGTCAGCTCAAGACACGCTCCCTCCAGACTCATACCGTGGGTGATGATCAGCCCTCAGAAGACACGTCCAAGTCACGACCATCGTTCTCCGCACCCACTACAGTCAAAGAGCCCCTCTCTGCAGTCAATGTTTCCTTCTCCGGCCCCTCTTCACCGTCGCAGACCGCCGACACGACGCCGCGCGAGTCTTTTGACCAGAGGATGTACGAGACCTGGCAGCTGCTGAGTCGACCGGTTGCACGACGTAAGACGGCCGGCAAGACGCAAACAGCGCTCCAAAAGATCGGTATGTGGATACCCTTACTCATCTCACTCTAGCGCTGATCTGGACACGCGCAGAAAACAAAGTCATCAGCGAAGTCAACACTTTCAAGCCGCTCGTGACGACGTTCCAGACATTCAAAACCGAGGTGACATCCGACGCTGACCTCAAGGCGAAGATCACAAGCGGGATCGACAAGTTGCTCGACTCTATGCCGCCCCTCCTCAAGGCACTCGACGCCGTTGCGGAGATACACCCATTCATCAAAGGTGCGCGCGCGATTGCTAACGTCTAGGCTGCGCGTACTAAAGTAAGAAGGTGCGGTCTTGGCGTTCGAGGCGGTTTACACGCTTGAGGCGAAGAGAAGGGACAATGAGAAGAAGATCCTGGCGCTGTACG
This sequence comes from Vararia minispora EC-137, assembly GCA_022160365.1. Classification (NCBI taxonomy): domain Eukaryota; kingdom Fungi; phylum Basidiomycota; class Agaricomycetes; order Russulales; family Lachnocladiaceae; genus Vararia; species Vararia minispora. The sequence continues at coordinate 64,276 of MU273606.1, forward strand.
TTGAGATGCGGGACATGATGGCCACACTTTTGCAGTATGTCTTTCCGTTTACATCTCTGTACGCCTTTCCAACCTCCGACAGACTCAAAGACATGCGCGATGACCCTACAACCGCACCAAACGGCATGACACTGGCTGATCGCCTTAGCACGCTGATTGCCAAGACGGAAGACGACATCAAGAACTGCTCCAACACTTGCGATGCGTACGCAAAGAAGCGCCTCCTCGCGAAGGTCTTTCTGAGCCCGGTCTGGGATGCGAAACTCGTCGCGTTCGTCGGGGTGTTCAGTAAGCGCAAGGATGAATTTGTTTACGCGCTCACGATACATACTGCGACCGGTGTGGATGCCGTGCGTGCACAGCTCGCAGCGGTGGATTCGAATTCGCGCGAGATCAAGACCAAGTACGTCTCTTTCGTCTTACTCACTGGTCGACTGTGGGAACTGAGAACGGCGAAGGATGGACCTCATGCTCGAGCTCTTTCGTGCCCTTGTCCCTCCGGAGCAAAAGCAGCTCGCACAGCTCGTCGAAGCTCGCGGTGGTATCGCCGCCGTCAGAGCGAACAAGACTGTCTTGCGTGAGCTCGATCAAGATGCCGTATCACAAGACGACTACTTTGACGACCCTGACAAGACGATCGAGAAGAACAAAGCCATCTTCCTGCGCAAGTTCGAGGTGCAGAAGCAGCAGATCGTCGACGAGTTGACAATAGTAGTTCAGAGGGAGAGCGACAGGATTATTAAGGAGGTCGCATCGGGAGCGCATGACCGAGTGAAGGACGTAGACATCCACAATTTATGGAAAGACATGGTGCGTCACTCCCCTTTATCATCGTGTCCTTGCTGAATTTGGATTAGGGCTGGAGAGGAAATGTCAAATCTCAACACTTCGTGCTCGCGCTGGTCGATTATTTTGCGGAGAAGACCCTCGATCCCTCATTCACGCAGCGCAACGTGCCTGACCGTTGGGCCGTCTCAAACCTCACCATCGATAATTTGCAGTCCATTGTCGAGGCGTGCGATTCGGATGCATCCGGATTTATCCCCGTCGACGAAATAAACCGGTTCACTAGTGCCCGGCCGCTGGACTGGAGTTTGTTGCAGTGGTTATCCTACTGGGCTGCAGGTACATCAACAGAGCTGAACTTCGCCGTCTATGGTATTTGACGCAAGTTTTGCAGGCTGGGAGCACACTCTCATTAATTATGCCGGCATGATTGTGACGACGTTCGCAAAAATGGAAAGTCTCAAACCACTCATCCTTTATGCTAATCGCGAGCACACGGACAAGTACTTTCAGGACGCGTGGATGACATTTCACGTACTGACAGCCGAGATGCGCACGAGGCCAGTACATCCAAAGGTCGGTGCACGGACATTTGCGGAATATGAAACGATGGAAGAAAAGCGGCTGGAGAAGAATCTCCAGGATGTACAGTACTACATCGATGGACAAGACACACTCGAACTGATATTGGGATACGAGGGACGCCTCGAGAAGGTAGTTCCTGGTAACTTCGTTGATGTGCCGTCGGTTCTCACATCCCCACCAGTCGCTATTCATCCTTCTCTTTCTGCTCATTCAGCGTCACTACGCAATCGTGCGCTTAGCCTGCAGCAAAGTCCTATCGTCAAAAGAATTCAAGGAAGCCAGACACTCTGCTCTCACCGTGCACATGGCTATCATGCAGCGTACACATGCCCTTGAACGTATGCTTCCATACTTATACTCTCAGCACGAAACACAACTAAAGCCCGTGAAATAGGCAAGTTCTTTCAGCAAAGAGTAGATCCGGGGTCCGAGTTCAAGCTCTTTGCGTATGGCATGGTGCGCTCGACGCCTCCAGTCTAGGTGGTAGTGGTGGCTAATATCAAACAGTTCAAATATGCGCATAATCCGGCAAGGACCCTTAGTACCGAATTCTACACGAAGTTTGGTCACGCCAAAGAGATATCCCACGTTATTCCTGTACAGGACCCGGACGTCAAGCCCGAAGATATACTTAACCACCCCTTTGAAGACGAGAAGCCTATGGAGCTGGATCATGAGGTTTACGAGTCAAAGCACGTTCAGAAGTCTAGCCCTCCGCCATCTGTCGCCGAACTGGACGAATTTCCATTGTAAGTCCCTTCTTGATCACTCCTAATGTTCCGCACACTGAGAACGAGAAATCAGCCTTGGGCATTGGACGGGGAAGATACAGGCTCCTGAAGCGACTGGGATGTCTCTTCAGGCCATCCATCTCCGATTAAGTGATTGGTCGCACGATCTTCTCGAAGGTGTTCATTGGAGCAGCAAAGGCCGCGGTTCCATCCTCGGACACTTCACCCAGCAAGCTGACGAGCCCAACACATTCCGTCTTCAACTACGTTTCTACCGGCCCGAATCGGTCAGCCCAGCTATATTCGATGGCGTGTACTATTCTTCCGAGAATGAGTTTATCGCGGGTCACTGGGAACTCGATTTCGACAACATTGGTACTATTGGACCGGGGCGAAACCTCGTCTACTCTCGCATGCCCGCTGCATTCTATGCCCTCTATCCTTCACACGCACAACTCACTGCCCAACCTGCCCGCGCGCGTTGGACATTTGCAGTGAACGCCGTAACGGCGTATTTGCGACGACAGCGCTGGGCCTGGGCATATTTCAAGAAACGCCGTGACGAACGTATGGCATTCCTGTCGCTTTATACTCGATTCCTTCATTTTGGGAAAAAGCTGAGTGACGAGGACGATGAGAAGCTGAGAGATCTAGCTGTACGCATTCTACCGGCGGACGGGTGCTTTTATCTATCGCGTGTGCGGGAGATCCGCTCTCGCACGACCGTCCACACGTATGTCTGTTCTTCATCCCTCACGTATTTTCTGACTTCGATCCTTCAGCAATTTCTGTGACAACTGTCACGGCTTCATCGGTGGTCCTCGGTTTTCCTGCATCGACTGCCGCTTCCGCGACAATGCACCTGATGTCTTCACGGATCTCTGCAGCACACCCGAATGCCTCGCCTCGCGTGTTATTAAGGAGGGTATGCTTCGGCCACACGAGCCGTGGCATCGTCTTGTGCAGTTTCGACTGGATGTGTCACAGATGTACTACAGTTTGATCATCAAGGAGGTGAATTCCGCGCAGCGCCGGGTCGACCAGGTTTTGGAGCGACTGAGCAAACCCGAAGAGTCCACGGGCCCGTTGCCGAAGTGCTCTCTGTGCATGGGTCCACTAAGTATACCTTGCTGGTATTGTCTGAAGTGTTCAGGTGCGCGTGTCTACTCGCGAGTTTGCGTAGCCACTGAGCACGAAATAGACAATCCTTGGGTCTGTGACTCGTGCAACCCCAAGGATCTTCCGGATATCAGCGGCCTGCATTCCCTTTATTCTCCCCATCTCACCTCACCACCGGGTCTTGTAAGGAGACACAAACACCCCGAAGATCACCATTACCTTCGATGCCTCCCTCGACCCATGGTTCAGCTCACAGAAGTGTCAGCCGATGAACGACTAGCAGGCATTGATTTGCGGCTTGATAGGCTAGAGAGAAGACTGACCGAGGTTTCGGACCGCCTGTCGCAGTTGGATGGAACGCTTAGAACACGGCCAAGTCCATGACGTACACGCGTCGTTGAACTGGGTTAAGAGATTTTGTGCTGCTACCCACTTCTGTATTATACGACACAACTGCGGCTAATTAATTTACTTTCGTATGCTTTTCGTTACACTAGTACTAATGTATACTATATGCTCACATTTTCAATCTAACTAGTCTCTCCATACGGCGCGTCCGAGTTACAGCATATGTGTTGCCTCCGGTATGTCGAAGTTTGTCTTGGTTTCGCAGGCAAGCATAAAATTCAGCGGCTAGAGGGTCGAGTGCATTCATACAGCAATTGCCGAGCATAGGCGTGGATGTCGTTGTGAGACCTTGAGCATTCGAATCGCACCGTCACGCGAGGCGTCATCGCGTCATCGTGTCAGACCCTCTTTGATTCTCGACTCCGACCACAGCCTCTCGCGGACATCGTCAATATTCGGGCTTGGTATCTTATACATTGTTTTGCCTCATGGAAGGGGCTCCAGGATTACCTTCTCCGGAGACTTTAACATTTGCGATCGCAGGCTGCTCAGAGCACAGCGGCCGTTACGTTGCTGAAAACATCCTTGTCAACAGGCCTCATGATCAGACTAGCCGGTGGAGTGGCCTTGACGAGGACCCGCATATTAAACAATGGCTGCTTCTACGTCTCGACAAGCCGGCTGTCATCCGTGCGTGTTAGCCGGCTCGGATATCATCCAGCGTGAATAGCACTCATGAGTCCACTTAGAAAGCATAAGTTTTGGCAAGGTAGGTATACCGGCGGGAGACATTACTGGATGCTGGCTGATTATTCACTTTACCCCGGTAGTATCATAAGCGTACGTACACGTGAGGTCTGAACACTGGAATTTGTCCTGATTCTCCCACACGCGAATACAGCTCACCCCTGCAACATGAAGGAGTTCAAAATTTACGCGGGTCTGAATGCGAATGAGATGACGGAGATTCTGCATGATTCTCTGAAAAACGATAGCTCTCCTGAGACGTTCTCCCTTCGCTACACTAAAAGCACGGGCGTACATTTCCCTAGCCGGTTCGTCAAGATTGTCCCCCTCACGTAAGTTGTGCGTCGTCGGCTCAGAACAAAACTAACCTTTCCTATATACTCAGAGTACATGGTGATACCAGGTACCACATATCGATCTGGCACGTTTCTCTCGCGGGGATCAAAGACGAGGCAATTGTCGAGAGTGTTACACTTAAATTCAACAATGTAGGTCCTATGCTGAATAGCTTTGATCAGGTGGAGGAGGCTCACATACTACAGTACCGTGAGACCGCGGCTCTTCGGCACATTCTCAAGCACCTTCGCGCCCGCCGTCTCTTGTCCCCGTACAGGAGCCTTCTTGCCATGTCCGATGTACAAATTGAACACCCTCTTGTTACTCGTCTTTATGAAAGCCTCGTCTCTGACGGCGACTGGGCGGAGGCTGAGAAAGTCATCCATATCGCAGCGGAAGCTGGCCTATTCGACACCTTCCTCCAAGCTTCGCAGACGCGTGCCGTATGGAAGCGCCTTTCTGGCGCGGACGCCGACGGCGACTACCCGAGCCGGCGGGGAGGGCATGCTATGTGTATCGATGAGGACACTGGTGTAATCTACCTTTTCGGTGGCTGGGACGGGCAAAATAGTCTTGACGACTTCTGGGTCTACACTATTGCGGACGATCGCTGGCAGAGGATCAGCGAGCACGCAGCTGCAAATAACGGCGGCCCGGGTCCTCGTTCGTGCCACAGGATGGCGTTCGATTCGAAGACAGGGTATATTTATCTTCTAGGGAGACTCTCGGACAGCGACGGCGACTCGGAAGATGTAGCTGACCCATCTGGAGAGCACACTCGCCAGAGTTCCTCAGACACGGCTAATCAAGAGTATCCTGCCGAATTCTACCGCTACCATACGCAAGGGTCTATAGCGGGGTCCTGGGAGCTTTTGTCGGGTGATACAGCCGTAAGCTGCTTGACTAAATGTTTTCCGATGTCTAATTCCTCCGCAGTCTGCAGGCGGTCCACCTTTAATATTTGATCACCAGATGGCTATGGACTCGGCTGCACAAGTACTCTATGTTAGTGGAGGACGTGTGTGCGATGGCTCGTCTGGCGCAGTTAAATATTCTGGGTTTTACAGCTATGAGGTGTCATCGAACAAGTGGACTCTATTGCAGTATGCCTCGTTGCTTTTCGTCACTCGTCATGCATCGCTGATCAGTTCTTTCAGGCCTCGCGGACCGACAGGTTCGTTGTATCCAGATATCTCGCGACGCTTTGGTGAGCCGAATATTTGTTCTTGTACCCTTGAAAGTCTGACGGTTCATGCAGGTCACTGCATGCTCTTCGAACCTAATGAACGAAGTCTCTACATTTTCGCCGGAATGGAAGATGGAGACCGGTACCTCGCTGATATGTATATTTACGACATCGAAAATAACGCCTCTTCACAAGTCTTCGCAAACTTCACCGCCGCGGGAGGGCCCGACAAGACTTTCACACAACGCGCAGTCATCGACCCGACCCTGCAGGAAATCTATGTGTCGGTCGCTCTTCCTTCAGTGCTCATCAGACGTATCTTAGCCCAGAGTTAGACTATGTGGACTGACGCGCAGCCACTCAACCTCCCTTCCGCGGCCTGGTCGGACGAATTGGTTGTATCGATACGACGAGCAGCCCGGGAAATGGTCACGAATTCTTCCAGAAACGCCCAATAGCGACGAGCGTGCTACAATACAACCCCGGACGCGCTACGGTCACCAAATTGTCTACGACTCACGCAATAAGACGGTTTATTTGCACGGAGGCAACGCAGGGCGCGTGTTTGGAGAAGCTGATGGCGAGGAGCTTGAGGAGCAGGGTGGTAGAGCGGCTGAAGTCAGATTAAACGACTTGTGGAGTATGACACTCAAGCGGTCTGTCGCACTCCGTATGCAAAGTAGATGTTGCTAAAGTCTCCCATCAGTCCTGAAGCAGAGGAAGCTATCCGAAGGGCGAAGTTCGAGATACGATGCCAACAGTACGTTCTTGTCCGCCGCGGTCAATCTCGCGCTAAAATCCATCAGATTTCGGGAGATGTGCGACAACATAAACGCCGTTGATGCGCTCAGATTTCTTCAGAACGATATTGCTGACATTGTCGACCACAGCACTTCTGAGACGGAGACGTTTCGAAGTCTGCTTGCATACTTGCTTTCCAAGCAATCTCTCGCGTCAAAGACTCTCCCACATGAGACTGGCAAGGAAATCTCAACAGCGATGACGCAAGCCCGCACACGTGTATTTGAGAACCTGTTGCAGCTCTTCCCCTCGGATGCGAAGGAACCGTCGCCGAATTTGGTTGACATGATTGATTGGTACGAGGAGAGTGCGCATGATTGAGGTTGTATGAGATGTGGAGATGAGCATGGGGTTTACATTGGATAGAGAGGCGTGTAGAACAGGAACACTGCATTGCAGTCACAGCGACAGTTTTGCGCGAAGAGAAAGACAAGAGATACTCACCCACGAATCAAGGGGTCTTGTGCTCGGGGTGCACACGCTATACGCCTAGAGATCTGGTACGAAGAGCATGACCTCAGCGTTAATGTTGTACGGGGAAAGCAAAGGCGACTGCTTCAGTGGGTGGTGTGTGTCAAGAAAGGATCATGAAGTTCACAGTTGACAGTTCTCGTCTCGAGCGACGGCACGTAGAGGGAAACAGCTCACCTCAAGATCACGAAGACTGTGACGACCTGAAAGCACGGATAACCCTCTCAGAAGACTGAACTCTTACGGCTGTTGCAGATGATTGAGAAGAAGATGAGGCCGGGGGGTAAGGTATGTAATGTCAGGGAAATGTTGCCAGCTCACACCGAGCTTTGGAGATTGCGCCAGTCTCTACTCCGTGCTCGGGCCGATTCGGTAACCGACGTCAAATTCCGTCAAAGAGGTTACCGGTTACCGATCAGTCTGGGAGATGTGCTCAAGGTTCGATTGAGGCACTGCATGAGGCCGGACCGCGAGCCCGGTGGAGCAGCGTAGCCTGGCGCACGTGCCTTTTCTCTGTTGCTTCTTCCGAGTCCTCCGACCACAGACCACCGCGCATACATAGCCGTTCCTGTACACTCCTCGTCACCCTCCTCGTCACTTCACGTTTCTTTATCCTACCCTCCCAGTCCCATAGGAGGACATATGTCACACTGTATCCAGTCTACCTACACTGTTTGCTAACTAGTCTATATGTTTGTTTGTTTGTTTGTTTGTGTATTATTTACTGTCCCGGGGGAATGGGGCCCCATATTGGACATTACGCTAAATATACAAGCTGTCGTCTAAGCGTTCTCTAAAGTAAGGTGGTGTGCGGACTGTGGGGGCGCTCGGCCAACAGAGTGGTCTTGCGCGGTGGAGAGGTTGGGGCGCTCAGGGGGAGGTGCGCCTTGTATCGTCC